>JARYGA010054135.1:0-41403 GCA_030545235.1 Helianthus tuberosus | reverse complement strand
GAGTTGGTTTTGATTACAGGTGAATGATATCGGCTTTCCGGATGAAGATCAATCGCCTATCAAGAACCGAACACATGATAATAAAGCTTCCGCATTAATCTTGTTTTGATTTCATAATATGAATTATGGAAACACGTTAAATCAGTATTTTGAATGTTTAAAACATGTGCGAATACTCTTGACGTAAATTTTTTTGTAAGGAGCATTTTTGTCTTAAAATGCTTACTTTAATGATATAGAAATGTTAAAATCAGTAAGGGTCTTACATAATACCCATTTAGAGGGGACCGCCCATACCATTTTCGAAGCCCAAACGGAGCTGCCTATTTAAGGATTGCGATGGAAATCCTAAACGTAGCTAGAGATTGACTAAGAAGCGAGAAAAGCGTGAAGGACCTACCTTTGAAGTATTCAGAAGAGAAAAAGCAAGAAGATTGAATATCTAACGCATAGGGAAGCAAGATTTGATTTTTCGAGTTAATCTTTATTGGTTTTCTAGTCTCTAAACTTTTGTACTTGATGATGAATTTGATTTATGTTTTTAATTTGTTTATCATGTTCGGCTAAACTATTTTATAACTGTTCAGATGAGATTATTCGTTGATTTCATTTTCTTTTAATCGAAAATATAGAACCAGGACCGGACCAATAGGCATAGCATTCTAGGCAACGGCTTATGGCCCCAAAAACAGGGCCTCCAAATTTATTTTTCCATATATTACATATGTATTTGTCATAAATGAACAAACACATAGGTAAAGACATAATAACCCAAACACGCAAAATGTCTAGACTTTGCTAACTGCAACCGACATGAATGGCGATTGGGATTGAGTAATCCTAAAAAAGCAATTTTGTGATTTGATATATGTGATTTTACGGCTTGATTTTGCGATTTACTATTGGCGATTGATATTTTTTTAGGTTCAAGTCTCACAAAGGCCCTGACCTTACAGTTATTCGGTTAAAGCCTCCAAAAACGTTGGACCAGCCCTGTATAGAAATATAATTCATTTAATTTGTTACATCGTAGATAAGTAATATTATTATGATTTATGTATATTACTATATAGGCAGATTGGAAATAAATAATCCCACCTAACTCAATTTGGCCGATAATAATCCCAAATCAGTTATTGGCCGATAATAATCTGAACTGGTCAATTTTTTTTGTAAAATAGTTCGTCGTTAAAATAGCTTAACGGAGTAAAGTTTTTTTCCGAATTACAAACCGATTTTTTTGGGCTTTTGATCAGAACGAGGATACGAGTCGATTGATTTAAAACTTACCTCGAAATTGTGCTCGAAATGGCTTGATTTTTGTTAATTGGAAGTTTAAACACCCGAATTGAAGCACCGTTTTCGTGGGTTGGGGCAGTATTTCGACGTAAGTTTTACATCAATCGACTCGTATCCTAGTTCTGATCAAAAGCCCTAAGTTATCGGTTTGTAATTCGGAAAAAAACTTAAATCCGTTAAGCTATTTTAACGGCGGACTATGTACAAAAAAAATTGACCAGTTCGGATTATTATCGGTCAATAACTGACTTTGAATTATTATCGGCCAAATTGAGTTAGGTGGGATTATTTATTTCCAATTTGCCTACTATATATTAATAATTAATTTTTATGGATACAACACTCATACATACTTATATCTACGTTTGAAAGTGTTTTTTTATCTACATTTCAATATAAACGATATTAAAAATACAAGTTAGGTTAAATATAATATGTATTATTCTTAAAACACATTTTTAGAAGGTGGCAAATTTTTTTGATGTTTCGATGTTGAGACATATCCTTTCGTTTTTTATATTTTATAGAGTAAATTGCCAATTTAGCCTTTGAGGTTTGACTAAAATTGTCACTTTAGTCTAAATAGACTTTTTCTTGCCATTTTAGACCAAATAGTTTTGTTTTCTGCTATTTTAGTCCCTGACTTTTGTCATTTTTATTTTGCCATTTTCCTCGACCACCACTACCACCTCCCACCACCCACCCATCATAACTTTCTATAATCGCCACCACCTGCTTGCACCGTCACCACCCACCCACCCCACCACCATCACCACCCGCCATTTCCACCACCACCGGCCACTTTTCCGCCACCCACATCATCAACAAACCCCACCACCATCATCGTAAAACCAACAACCACCACCATCATCTTCACTGTAAACCGACACAACTATTTAGACTAAAGTGGCAACTTTGGTCAAACCTCATAGACTAAAATGGCAATTTACTCTATTTTTTATATATAATTCCTTTTCTTTTTTTATTATGTAAATATTGCATATGTCCATCTAGAATTAGATGAAGTTAAAAATGACTTATTATATATATATCTTTGAGTTAACTTTCGTTTTTCTTTCTATGGTTTGATCGTTTTAACAGTTTTGTCCCAATTATTTAAAAATAGTCATTTTCCTCCCTGATCTATGTAACTTATCTCTATTTCACTCCACGTCACAAACGGCATCCATTTGCAAAGTTAAGAACATTCACGTGCCCCGTACATGAGGGGCATTTTAGTCTTTTCTCATCCAACCTAAATAGATATTTTCTTATTCTATATAATAATACATATATAACACAAACATACACTCTATCCTCTCTTTATTTTCTCTCTACATGCTTTCTCCTTCATTATCAGACATCACCAGCAGCGTCACTATCAACAACCTCACTACCAATAGCTACCATCCCGCACCACCACACCGATATCAAGCACCACTATCACCATTGCCTGTTCTGAATCGTCTCTCTTTCTCTAAACCCCCATAACCACCATAACAGTTCTGAATCGTCTCTCTCTCTCTCTCTCTCTCTTTCTCTCTCTCTCTAAACCCCCATTAACACCATTGCAGATCTGAACCGCCAGCAACCCCTACCTCACATCGTTCCCTTTCTCTCTTTCTAAACTATTGGTCACCATCGCCTTCATCTCAAACCATATCTGAACCAAGCAGATCTAGATCCCATCAGATCTGAAATCCCAACTACATATGACCAAACCCTAACCACCAAATTTGGTTTCAAATTTCAGAAGATTTAAGAGGTCTGGTGAGGTGAGGGCCGCCCGAGATGATGGTAGTGGTTGAGGTGCGGTGATGGAGATGATGGTGGGTGTTCAAGGGCGATGATGGTGACAATCGTGAGTGAGAGAGAGGTGAAACTGTGGGGTGGGTGGTGGTTGGATGAGGGCAGTGCAAGGCGGTGGTGGTCGGATGAGGGTGGTTCTTGTGGTCATAGGAGATGGTTGTGATGGTGTTTGTAGGAGGTGGTTGCGATTGTGATGGTTGTCCCAAGAGGTGGCTATGGTGGCAGGGTAAAGGGAGGGGTGGTGGTGATGGTCTGCAGGTTATGGTAGAGAGGAGAAAAGATGTGTTAATGTGTGTGTATATTACTAATAATACTTATATTTTTTTTCATTTTCAATAAAAGAATGGATTTTTGAAATAATAATTAATTAAATACTTATATATATAATTACTAAAATACCCTTATTTTTAATAGATTATGTGAATGGAGTTAGAGATGGGGAGCAAAATAGTGATAAGTTACATAGATCAAGGAGGAAATGGCTATTTTTAAACGATTGGAACAAAATCGTTAAAACACCAAACCACAAAAAGCAAAACGGAAGTTAACTTTGTATCTTTTATTAGTTGTTTGTGAAAATAATAATATAAAAAAGCATTCCATATAAAAGTTTAATATCTTTATTTTTGTACTTGACTATAAAAAATGCATTAACAAATGTAAAAGTCAATCTTACACTCAAATTATACACATTAAAATAATTTTTCTAGTAATGTAATTATTATATATATCAAATGATAACGGGGTATTGCGTCAGGAACTTTTGTGATCTTTTGGTTTTGGCTACCAACATTATGGTATTTGGGGATTTGTCATCGGAGTTTGCTTTGTTGTACACATTTGCCCCTTGGTGTTTATAAGACACGTTTCTCTGCCTCTCTCAATTACTTAACATGTTCCCACCTAGGGTTTTGAAACTCTTCTCCTCCACATCGCTCCCATTTGTGTGGCTCTGTTTTTTTTTCCACCGTTGTCGGTGACAATGGCGGAGGTGTATCCTTATCGCGTTTTCGGTGGTATACGCTTAAGTTGGGCCGTCGACCGTCTGTTTGCCTCTCGGTGAAGAAGGCGGTGCCTCTCCGATTGAATCGCTGCTTCACCCTAAGGGTCGATGATGAAGACCACTTGCTTACTTGAGAAATACGGAACTGCTGCCACCTGCAGCCACCAGTCGAATATCCCCTGTGTGGTTTCACATGGCGGTGGCAGTTAATAGCCGTTGCCAGGAACTACCGTTAACAGATGTTTTTCACGGTGACTGTGATTGTTCACTTTCCGTTTTGATTGTTCAATTTTATGCTCTATGATGACATCTGAGAGCTCGAGATTGTATCTTTATGTGGGTTTCGATATGTTGCATTTTTCTAGGGTGTTTTTCCTTCTGTGTTTGTTTTCCTTCTTGAATAAAGTTTTGATATTTGGAAAATGAAAACACAGATAGATTGATGGGAAAGATGCAAACTTTTGTAAAGATCATGGATTCATGAGGCTAGAAGCATATATGGGTCGTACTCTATGTATTGAGAAGTGTACATTAGGCATACTTTGTATGCTTAAGGGGTCATCAATTTGGGAATGTGTAGCAAATGTGATTCTTAATTTGAAGGGATTATTTTTTGCACAAACATGACCACCGTAAACCTGTCATGATGAAATTTTTGTTATAACCTCTCATCAAACAAACAAATGGAAGATTAATATAATGTTTTGTTTCTGTATATTCATAACTATATGAAAGAAAGTATGCATTTTTGTTTTGTTTTGTTTTCTTTAGCAACATCAGTCGTGTGTCGTATGTTCATTGAGGACGGTGGTATTGGTTAACTTAACGTAACGAATATTATGTGATTCTGGTTGCTTTAATGCTCTTTTACCTTGAATTTATATTAAGCAAATATAAGCAACAAATGTTACTTTTAAAAGGACAATAGTATAATACAAGTTTACTTCATTTTGATCTATCGCAACGCAACGGGAAACACTACTAGTTATTGCAAAAGCAAAAACATATACAACACACACACACACACACACACACATATATATATATATATATATATTATAATAGATTGTGATCAAATACAAAGTGCAAAATAAATAAGAAGGATAAGAAGAATTTTAGTCCATTAATCTTATATTTGAAGGGTTGAGATTTAGATAAAAAAATAATAATGAAAGGTTCCTACATTAATTGACTTTCTCACTCCACATGGAAATCACATGTCAATTCCTCCATCAATTTAAATTGTCCATAACGTTTTCATATTTTATTAAAAAAGATTCACCATAAAAACCATTGTTTTCTATCTTTAATATAAGTATGATATTGCTTAAAAAATAAAATAAAACAATTTTATTTTTACTGGGTTTTCTTTGCATTGTGTTAAAGGTTCTGGTCCTTGTGTCTTTCAACTGAGTTTTGATCATTGTGTTTTTACTGGGGTTTTCATACATTGTGTTATTATCAAAACTTATAATACACAATGTTAATTTGGGTTATGTTCATTGTTTTTTTATCAGAACATATGAGACAATGTGTTATATTTGGGTTTTTTATACATTGTGTTATGGGTTCTGGTCATTGTGTTTAGTCTACTATCCATTGTGTTATAATATGTTTTCTATTGTGTTTTTGTTTTATTGTTTATTGTGTTTTTAGTATGTTGTTTATTGTGTTTTTAGTATGTTGTCCATTGTGTTTTAGTTTGTTATTCATTATGTTTTTAGTCTGTTGTCTATTGTGTTTTAATCTGTTGTCCATTGTGTCGTTTATCTGTTGTCATCCATTGTGTTTCTAGTCTACTTTCCATTGCATTTTCAGTTTGATACCCATTAGGTTATATGTTATGTCCATTGTGTTTTAGTCTGTTGTCCATTGTGTCTTTTATTTGTTGTCATCGATTGTGTTTTTAGTCTACTTTTAATTGTGTTTTTAGTTTGATACTAATTGTGTTTTACGTTATATTCATTGTGTAATACACAACTCGGTTTTCGATTTTTTTCATAAAAAAGTATAACTATAGGGTACTCGTATTAAAGATCATAAGATGCTCGATTTTATGGTATACTTTTTTTTTCAAAAACAGAAGACGTATAAAAAAATTACGGACTTCTAAAAAATGATGGGAAATAACATGTGATTTGTATGTGCATTTTTCCTAGCATGTGCATATAAGCATATTAAGTTTTTTTTTTTCTCTTTGACAAAAGTATCATTCCCACTTGTTTTTCCATTGGACACTTGGCACTCTCTATTGGCTTTTTACACTTCTTATTTTCTTTTTTTTTTGAACGGTTGCAGACCAGTTGGTCGAGCACGGCTGGCGAGTTGCCAGCCTACCTGGGTTCGAATCCTGCACGGCCCGCAGTTAAGCGCCTTCCGTACCGGTCGAAACTCCAGCCCCCCGAGCGGGAACCCCACTGGCCCTTCTTATTTTCTAACTCCTTTGTTACATAACTCAACCCATTATGATACATGGGAAGATCTACTAAAAAGTGAGTTTTACCTAAGTAGTCTAAAAAGTATTATGAAGAAGATAATTGACTTACAAGAATAACCTCTATAATAAAGTTTAATTAAGGAAGATAAAAAAGACGTAATATACATATAGCAATTTGAAGCACGGTTCGCCAATGTGCAGCGCGTGTCGGAGGGCCTAGACTAACCTGCCCCGAAAGGGAGGGTTTCTATGGTTCGAACCCGGGTCTCTCATTCCCCCAGCGTGTCTACGACCGCTGGGCTATAAGCCGTTCAAAAAAAAATAAGAATTGAACACATTTTACCATCGTAGAAAAGTTTTACACAAAGGATTTGTGCGTTTTCAATAATGACATGAGCGTAAATCTTATCAAATTCAAGTATATAACTGATGTAACAGAAAAAAATTGATTACAATATAACTTTCTTTTAGTAATATCTATCCTATATAATAAAGTAAATCAATGTGTGATACATGTCATTCATTGGAAGCATCTATTTTTTTTTCCCATCTTTTTCTTAGACCTTGCGTACTGGGGCGCGACCAGCCCACATAGCGCCGAGATGGCGCCGGCCACACCGGGACGAAGGGCGCTATGCCCAAAAAAAAATTGAGAGCGCGAAAATTATCGCGGCGCTATCGATTGATGTTTTGGATTTTGACCGTTGTCAAACGGTCATATTTATTAAAAAAAAAAATTCATTTTTTTTAATTTTCACACTATAAATACATTCCAACTCTTCCATTTTTTTTACAAATCAATACATTCCAACTCTCATTCTCTTTATATTTTTTAAAAAGTGTTGAAGCTACTCTCACCTTATTCAAAAAAATGGGTTCCCCGTCGGAAGACTCGTTCACCAATATTTACCGAAGATTTTTTTCGCCCGAAGAAGACGCGGAGGAGGAAGAAACGGTTACGAGTGTGTCTACTTTTATGATGCAAGCACTTGAGCACGTTCGACCTACTCCCCCTCCACGACCCATCTTGCGGCGCACCTATATCTTGCGAGATCGTGAAGCCGCGAACGAGCGTTTGATGAGAGACTATTTTGATGCGACACCGGTTCACGGACCCAATGTTTTTAGACGGCGTTTTCGTATGAGCCAAAGGTTATTTTTGCGCATTTCTAATGATTTGGAAAATACGTATGATTACTTTAAGCAAAGAATGGACGCGCGAGGGTATTTAGGCTTCACCTCAATTCAAAAGGTCACATCCGCGTTACGCGTATTAGCAGACGGAAACACGTACGACATCAACGACGAGTACTTGAAGATGGCGGAGAAAACAACCCGAGATTGCTTGGAACATTTTTGCTATGGTATTTTTTATTGACTTTTATTTATTTACTTACTTTTATATATTGATTTTTTAGTAGCTTACTAGTAAAACTTTTATATATTAAATTATATTTTAGGTATATGCCAGTTATATGGAAAACGTTATTTGAGAAATCCCACTTGGAACGACCTTCAACAAATATATGAGGTGCATCTAGAAAAGCATGGAATACCCGGCATGATTGGTAGCTTGGATTGTCGTCAATGGCGTTGGTATAATTGTCCAACCGCATGGCGAGGTCAACATACACGGGGTGATCAAAAAGGGCCAACTTTGGTATTACAAGCTGTTGCGTCATACGACCTTTGGGTTTGGTCGGCCTTCTTTGGTGTAGCCGGGTGTTTTAACGATATTAATACGTTAGAGGCTTCACCATTAATAGAGGGCTACATTTCTGGAACTATACCAAAGGCCGGTTTTCATGCAAACGGGAACGACTACGAGCATGGCTACTACTTGGCCGATGGTATCTACCCGGAGTATTCGATTATTGTTAAAACGTTTTCTGAAACGTTCGATGAAAAAAGAAAGTATTTTAAAAAATTACAAGAGTCTTCGAGAAAGGATATCGAGAGGTGTTTTGGGGTTCTACAGCAACGATGGCATTTTATCAGAAATCCTTGTCGCATGTGGCATAAGGATAGAATACGAATGGCCATGTATGCTTGCATCATTTTGCATAATATGATCATTGAGGATGATGGAAAAGCGATATGCCAAAACTACATTCCGGAAGATTTAGTCGAAGGAACCCAAGCAACAATGGAAGAGAGACTCGCAAATGCTCAACTATTGCGATCTAGGGACATACATAACACGTTGAAGGCAGATTTGGTTGAGCATGCTTGGGCGATTCGCCCAATTGGATACAACAATGAAGACGAAGAAGATTCCGAGGAAGAAGAGGTTGAGGAATTCGAAGACGGGAACTTTGAAGACGTAGGTTTGGATGCTGGAGAAAACGAAGAGGAAGAAGGAGAGAACGAAGACGAAGAAGATTAATCTTTGAATGTTTTTTTTATTTTTTGGAACCGTTTTTTTTTTTTTTTTGGAACCGTTTTTTTTTTTTTTTTTTAGGTTACTGTATTTTTTTTATGTGTAATGTTTTATTTTTTTTATTTTAGTGTAATGTTGTTTTAATTTAATGAAATGAATTTTAATTTTATAAAGTTAGGAAATAATTATAAAAAATTAGAAATTAATAATTGAGTAATGATTAGACAGGGGCTTTATGACTACGGGCTTAATATGCATAAGGCCCCATAACGCCCCACGCTGACGTGGCGCGCCACGTGTCGCATAACGCCCACAAAGGGGCGTTATGACTACACATGGCCTTACTTATCTTATAGCAAATAAATAATAAATTAATAAATTAAATTTTAATTTTCGATAAGGTGATAAGTCTTTAGTTTTTTTTATTCTTATCTTTATCTTAAGAGTTGATCTTAACTCCAAGTTGACGTTCCACTATACAAAAATAATATTGTAAAGGTTTTATTTACATACTTTACAATTTACAGATATAAATGTGAATGACTAATACTGTAATCAAACATTCAAACCATATAATCCAAATTAATATTTTCCTAATCATATATATGAGCTACTAGGTTAAAACTCCGTGTAATTAAAATATGAATACGGTGCTAAAATATAATGATATAACTATTTATTATTTAATATGTAAAATTACACTTATTCAACCTATGTAATACATGTGATTTTTTAAAATATAACTTTTTTTCAATATTTAGCATACAAAATTAGATTTATTGTAATACACGGGGTTTTTA
The DNA here is from genome assembly GCA_030545235.1 of Helianthus tuberosus. Taxonomy (NCBI): domain Eukaryota; kingdom Viridiplantae; phylum Streptophyta; class Magnoliopsida; order Asterales; family Asteraceae; genus Helianthus; species Helianthus tuberosus. The sequence continues at coordinate 31,675 of JARYGA010054135.1, read as the reverse complement.
AAGATATATTTTTTAATTATTTGGTATATAAAATTACATTTATTCAAACCGTATAATACACGAGGTTTTTAAAGATTTTATTATTTAATATGTAAAATTATGTTTATTCAATCCATGTGATAAACAAAACTTTAAAAGATACATTGTTTTATTATCTAGTATATAAAAATACATTTGTTTAACCCATATAATACATAGGGTTCTAACCTAGTGTAGATATATATTAAAAATAACTGATAAGGTTAAATGATATAATATAATAGTTAAAAAATAATAATACTTGATAAGGTTAAATAATATAATACAATAGTTAAAAATCAATCATTGAACTAATTTATAATATCCTTTGTCCAACCATGTTTGTTTTATTGATTTTGAAACAAATGAACCTTCTTGTCGTTTTCGTGCATTACTTGATTGTTTGCTACATCTTTTCGGCCACCAAATTTTGACTCTCAGATTGAAAACACAAGTTGGGCTCGTTTCTATTTCCTAGATGATCGCATGTCCATACATATTATAGTTAGCTTTTATTGTTTACCAAAAATACTATGTGATTAATTAACTTCGGTACAAGTTGGACTCGTTGCTATTTCCTAGAAATCGATTGTTGTATGTGCATATATATTATATTATCTTTTAGTGTTTACCAAAATTACTATGTTATTAGTTAACTTCGGTCAATTATATCACACACATACTTATCAGACACAAAGTAAATAGGTTACGTTTGAGGATGTATTTTGTAAATACATATTTGTAAAACATTCTCACGATCAATACAATTTATCATTTTAAGGGTGTACGGGGTGAAAGCGGCAAGGGGTGTGGCAAGCCCCTTTGCCGCTCGACAAACACCGCCGCCACCAAAATATGTTACGCGGGTATGGATCAAAGCGGGGAATGGTTGCCGCTTGATTTTTGAAGAAGAGATGCCTTCTATTTGTAGAAGAAGAATGACTTCATTGCTTACGATTTCTGAAAATCTCGTGTTAAGCTATCAGCTAAAACGTTTTTTGTCCCTTCTAGGTGTTCTGTATCAAAAGAATACCTGGAAAACCACATTTGCCATCTGACAAGACGACCTTGTTTATTATCTCCAGAGATTTTTGTTTTCAGGAAATAAGTAAAATTTTTATTGTCAGTTTTGACTAAGAATTTAACCGGGGTTAAATAAATAGAGAACTTCGAAATCGTGTTTTTTATCGCCAGTAATTCTTTTTCATTACTGTGATAATTCCGTTCAACTTGCTTGAAGCTTCCCGAAGTGTACCTGCAAATTTCTTCTCTATCTGCAGTCTTAGCTTTTAAAACACCTCCCCAAAAATCATGAGAAGCATCTGTTTCTATGATTAAAAAATCACTTTCACTAGGAAGATAAAGTTTAGGAAAACTAATTAAGTTTTTCTTTATCGTTTTAATGTAGTCAGTATCGGACTGTTTCCAATCCCACACATATTCCTTTTTTAGCTTAGCCTGTAAAGGTTTTCTAAGCTCTGCAAGCTTAGGAATATAACTTTCTGCATAAGTTAATACACCTAAAAATCTTTGAAGATGTTTTTTATCTTCTAAAGTATCTGGAAATTTGTGTAAATTTTTCAAGATATGTTTTTGTGGACAATGTGTCCCTTGATCTATTTCAAGACCCAAAAAGTTTATCTTTGTTTTAAAAAGATTAGCTTTCTTTTTTGATAAAATGATTCCATATTTTTCAATTGTTTTTAAAACTGATAAAACATGAGAATAGTGTTTATCTTCCGAGTTCGAGAAAACTATAATATCGTCAACATAGACGGTACAGTAATCTTCTAATCCTCTTAAAGCATTTTGCATATGTCTTTGAAATATGATTGGTGCCTGTTTTAATCCAAATGGAACTACCTTCCATTGATAGTGACCGTCTGGGCATGTGAATGCAGTTAATAACTGTGATTCTTTGTCTAACAGTACCTGCCAGAAACCGCTTTTACAGTCAAAACTGGAAAAGATAGTCTTTCCTCTTAGAAGAGTTAGTAATTCCTGCATACAAGGAAGATTATGGTTGTCCCCAATAGTGACATTATTAATGGCTTTGTAATTAACAACCATTCGTTTTTCACCTCTTATTTTTTCCGCTTCATTTTCTACTAAGAAAGCAGGAGACATGTGAGGAGATTTACTAGGAATTATTAATCCCAAATTAAGAAGTTTCTTGATTTGTTTATTAAATTTTTCCCTATCCAGTGGACTGTACTTCATAGGTTTAACCCTAATAACAATTTTAGGATCTATTAACTTAATAGATGCCTTCATCCAATTTTTTGATTTTTCAGGATCAATTGGATTTTCTGAACAAACCTTATCAAGTAATTCCTCAATTTTTTGAAACTTATGTAGTTCAAGTAGAAAAATTCTTTCAGGTTTTATAACTTCTTGAACTATATTAGTTCCTGGAGTTTGATTTATCTTGGAATCTTTTTTTATAGATTCAAGAAAATTTGGTTTTCCAATTTGAAAAGCCTTTGTAACTTTTTTGATCAAAATCATTTCTTGATTAAGATGAAAAGATACTCTGTCTAACCATTGAGTAAAAGGTCCATAGAGTTGACAGAAATTATTTCCAAGAAGTAAATCCATACCTGAATCTTGTTGGTAGATAGTAGGAATGGTAAATGATTCTCCAGAAAAATGAATTATAAGATTTCTACAAACCTTATCTAATTTAATGACTTCTTTGTTAGCAACAATTGCCTTAATATCTTTGGGAGTATTTTCCCATAGATCCTTAGGAATTATATGCTTGCTGGCTAAACAAAGACTTGCACCTGTGTCTACATAACAATGTAGAGCAATTGTTTTATATCCTTTGAAAAAGATTTTTCCGTTGATATAAATTGAATTTGGATTAGTTATGTTTGAAAAGGCTAAATCCAAATTATGAATTTGTTCATCCTCATCCCCCCAACTAAAAGAGTGATTAGGCTTCGACTCGATATCTGAAGAGCTTTCTTCAGTTTCGGGTTTTTCCTGTTCATTTTTCATGGTAAAGATTTGTTCTTTATTTTCAGAAAAATGTTCAATTTCAGGTTCTTCATTCTTTAAAACAAGAGTCTGTTTTTTATTTTCAGAAAGCTTCTGTTCAAGTTTTTCTTTTAAGTTTTTATAAAACTTTTGTTTACGTTCTTTGTTTTCAAAGGACATGAGCTGAACAAGCTTATGAATTTGTTTAGCTGATAAAGTTTTTTCTTTAAAAAATTGTTCTAACTTTTGAGTAACAGGAATCATTTTATCCACAAGATAAAATAATTTTTGTCTCTCTAAGTTTTTGTATCTCTTTTTCCAAACGAGAATTATTTCTTTTTAAATCAGCTAATTTAAAAAGTTTATCAGAAGGATGAATACACCAATCCAAGTGTAACTCATAAATTCTTTGATTATTTATTTGTAAATAGAAATAATTCATAAAAATCTTTAGATTAATTTCTCTAAAAGATTTTTTCATTTGTCCTTTATTGGTCATTTAAAGTTGATCCAAAAGGCCATGTTTCATTAGTTTCGTTAGAAACTTCCTTGAAAATTTCATCAATTTCGTCAGAAACTTCTTTGAGAATTTCGGCATAGATTGCTTCAAGACTTTCATCTCTATAAATTATTGCCTTTTCTTCTTTAAACTCAAGAATTTTTTGTTTAGAATCAAAAATATTTCTTTTAGTAATTTTTAAGTTACGAGATTTTCTTTTATGATTCATCATAAAAGAAAAGACGTTTCTTTTAGCAATTTTTATGTTGCGAGAGTTTATTTTTTGACTCATCATAAAATTTTTCTTTAATTGTTTTATCCGAATCAAAGAAATATGAATCTTTTCTTCTTCATAAGCAATTTGCATATCAAGAAGATGTAGATAATTTAGAATAGGTGTTATAGACATTAGGTTCCAATAACCTTTTCTAAAATTTCTCCATATCTGTCTATGTTTTTCGACATAAATCGCATTAAATGCTTGGTGTCACTAGAGTCTCTTATTTGCAAAGAGGTTCCAGCAAAACTGTGTCTAGGTTTGAATCCTAGAATTTGTTTATTGCGTGCAATATCAATTGCCCAATTTTCTTTTAACTGTGAAGGTTCAGAAAACTTACACCCTTCAACAATTCCAATTTCAGAAAATATATCTTCAAGAGTTATATTTTCATTTTCCTTATACTCGATTGAATGAGTACTGTTGGTTAAAGCATACGAGATTAAATAATTAATCGTAAAAACTTTATTACCAGGTTCCATAAGGTCAGTTCTTTCGCACTGGTGTATGAAACTTAAAGTCGTATCAAAATCTTTTGAATTTCGATGTAAAGCAAATTTAGGATAGACAGTAAACATAAATTTACCATAAGCTAAATTTCCTTGAATTGCTCCTAGAAGAACGTCTTGCCTATTGATAATTCTATTATCAACGAGTGCCATTTTTATAGGAAAATTAATTTCATCTCTAAACTGAGCTTTTAGGAGGATTTTAACCGCTCATATGTGTACCATATTGAGAGACTTTCTCAACTCTGGTTTAATATGCAAAAGTTTTTTTGCTATTTCACCCTTTGTTAAGAGTGGCAAATAAACTTCACCTGCTGTATTTTTTATGTCAACTGAAAGTTCTTCAGTGTTAAAACAATAAAATACTTTATTTTTTCTTGTAAAAGCTTTAGAAACTAAGCTTTGTAAAGTTTTTGTTTAATTAAAAACTTGTTTTGTGTCAAGCTTGAATTTAAGCTTGTTAATTTTAGTTAATTGATCAGAATTAATCTTGTAATCTGATACAAAACCTTTTTCGTTTTCACTGAAATTTAAAACTTCAGTTACTTCTTGTTCGTTTGATTCTTTCGAATCTTCAAACGAATTTTTAAAACTCATTTTAAATTTTTTCTTTTAAGAAAACTTTTAAAATTTATTTTAAAATTGTTTATTTTTTAAGGGAACAGGAACTAATCCCCTCTTCTTAAAAAACGAGCACATGGCTCTGATACCAACTTGCGGAGGTACTTCAGAACGTTTTTGGAAAACCAAGAAAAGAAAGTTTTCTCCTGGAAAATACTTTTTAAAAGAAAAACCTAAGGTTTGTCCTCAAGGGAAGAAAAAATGTCGTTGCTGGATATGTTCTGAAGAAGGACACTATGCCAACGAATGTCCCAACAGAAAAAAGTTTCCGGAAAAATTAAAAATTATTTCGAAAGCAGAAACTGAAGGATATTTTCCTTCTGAAAATATTTTTGATGGCAATACCAAAGTATATACATTAGAAATATTAGACAACATGTCATCCGATTCTTCTACAGAAGACTCAGAATGAAGTCCAACCACTTTTTTAGTTTGGGGGATAAAGATAAACAAAACGATTTTGAAATTTGTTTATTAAAAAATTATTTATTTCCTGAAAACAAAAATTTATCTGGAAATAATAAACATTTTGTCAAATGGCAGACATGGTTTTCAGGATATTCATTCAACAATGAACATCTAAACGGGGGCCAAAAACATGTTAACTGATAACTTGACATGAGTTTTTTAGAAATCGTAAGCAATGATGTCATTGTCATTCTTACTCCTATAAATAGAAGAATTCTCTTCATCAAAAATCATCACTTTCAAGTTACAAAAAAACTTATAAAAAGAAAGGGGGATGGAAGATTTAAAGGCTTTACGCCTAAAAGAAAAAAATCTTTTAATAGAATTAAACGCTATTCAAGAAAAAATAGCTCTCTACGACGAAAGTCTAGACACAACAGTTAATTCAGAATAGGATTCCGAAAGGATACAATCTGAATCTATTCCTTTACAAACGGCTAAAGGTAAAGAAAAATCAAGTCCGTTGATTCATGTTGCTTTGGAAAAAAGCAATTATAAAGTAAATGAAGAACTAAAATCTTCATCTAGCCCAGTAGCAAACGGCTCTGGTAAAGGCACATCAAATCCGTTGATGGCTGACAGTTTGCCAAAAACTGAACAGGTCTCTCTTAGACCAAGTTACTCCCAAGTCACACAAATTCCAGAAAAGCATAATTCAAGATTTTATGTTATTTTCGATGGTGAACACAGAGGAATTTATGAAGACTGGTCTATAGTCAAAGGGTATGTTGAAAAAACTAACTACCCCTTCAAGAAATTTGGGTCATTATTTCAAGCCCAACAAGAAGCTACCCGATATTCAGAAACATTCGGGAAAAGAGAAATACCTTTAAAGGTAACCATTTTTCCTGAGCCATTGAAGCCCAAGAAAAAAGAAAGAATCATTGAATTCAAGAACACTTTCTCAAAATCAACAATAAAAGAAGAGAAAGAAGAAGATATTATATCTTTGGATGAATTCAGAAGAATTTGGTCTAAAACAAGAGCTCTTAGTCAAGATGATTTCGAGTTTGAGCATGTATACACAGAAGATAAAGCTACTAAAAGTCTTTTAGTCTTTTGTCCAGGCGCAAGTCCAGAACTTGTTTCACTAGCATTTTCTGCTGGTCTAATAAAGTTCATATACCCATCTCCAAATTTGCTTGAAATCAGCATGTTTCCAGAAGGGATAAAGAAAGCTATTAAAAACTTTCGAAAGAAGATTGCTGCAGCAAAAGACGCAAACATCTTCATAACGTGTAACTATACACTTCCAGATTGGTACCAAGGAGCTTTTTTCCCAAAGTTACCATCATATAGAAATAGGGCTCGCAAAAGCAAGAACCGTCAACCCCTCAAAAGTTATGAGTGAAGAGCAACAAGATCTCGAAAATTGGGTCGAAATAAGGGTTAAAAGATTCTTAAAAATCCTAAATAATCTTCAAAATATTAAAGTAAAAAGCTTTAATAAAGTGAATTATTGCAGCAACCACTGCATCATCACAAGTTACAGTGGAACTCCACTACCAAAGCACGAGAAGGAAGCTTTAGAAAAAATGGAGCAACGCGTTATCTTCAACAAAGTTGATGTGAGTCCTACTACCAAACAAAGACTCTGCAAAATAATGCAAAGATCACAGGAAAGCCATCAGTGCATGAGCTGTAAAAAATCTTCCACCGAAGAAAATTCTGACAAAAGTGGTCCCTTTATTAAAAACACCTACTTTTCAGATGAAGACACGCGAGAGCTGGACCCAACACATGGGTTTGTCGACCAAAAAACGTCATGCATGACGAACACTTAAGGCTATTTTAGTCCTTTTGTAAAATTCACTTCTGCTATATAAAGAAGTCGAATTCATTAGTTTAGAGATCCCCTGGCTACATCCCTATCCCTGGCTTGAAACCAAATCCTCAACCACCATCCTTTCCTAAATTCTCAATTTGAGAATTCCCTCGTACCTTTTCTCACCCACTTTTACTTTTCATGTTTTGAACTTTCTTAAGTTCTAAGTATGTGTGCTAGTATGGAGTAGAAACTCCTTTAAGGGGGTTATGTAAATATCAAGAAGTTCTCCTTCGGAAGAACAGTTATGAAATAAAAACTCCTTTGTAAACCTTTATCTTTTAACTTCTATCATGAAAGTTTTTATTCTGTAAAACCTGGAGTCCTGGAGCCCGTTGAAGTACCGCTTAGGCAGGAGGCCGTTAGGGAAATAAGGGTTGGATTGGTCCCTTGCAGAAGAAATAGAAACGATCAAGAAGAAGAAAGGTATAAAATTTTATTTCATACTGTTAAATTACTTCAAGATTGATATTTCATATCTCTCCTTAAAATCTTAAAAAGAATTTAATTCAACACAAAAAACTAAGATTTTGATTAAATCAAAAAAATGTTGTTTATAAACAAACACAAAAGAAAATCGATTAACAACTATCGAAACAAATGATTTTTCAATTGAAAAATTTTAGTCAACAAATGACTATAAAAAATAATGAATTTTGTAAATTCAAAGGATTAATTCCACAATTAAACAATTTCAAAATTGTTTATGTTAGTCAACATTTGTTGACTAATAATTTAAAATTCATATTCGAATTATCGATTGATTATTTTAATCGATGAATAATTCATTTGAATTTTATATTCAAAATACTATGCATCTTTTGAATTTTATATTCAAAATACTATGCATCTTTAGAATTTTATATTCAAAGTACTGTGCATCTTTTTAATTTAATCGATCGATTAAATTCAAAAGATTCATTTCAAAATCTAAAAGAAAGAATTATATTTTATATTGTAAATGTTATTTTCAAAAACCGGTCAAAGTACCGTCTACAAAAAATGATTTTTAATCTACATAAAGGATTTTAATCTACAAAAATGATGAGTCTTAACCAGACCACAAAACATCTAAAGGACTTAATGAACCCTTTAGTTGAATTTACTAAAAATTCTGAAGTACCTCCGCAAGTTGGTATCAGAGCCATGTGCTCGTTTTTTAAGAAGAGGAGATTAGTTCCTGTTCCCTTAAAAAATAAACAATTTTAAAATAAATTTTAAAAGTTTTCTTAAAAGAAAAAATTTAAAATGAGTTTTAAAAATTCGTTTGAAGATTCGAAAGAATCAAACGAACAAGAAGTAACTGAAGTTTTAAATTTCAGTGAAAATGAAAAAGGTTTTGTATCAGATTACATGATTAATTCTGATCAATTAACTAAAATTAATAAGCTTAAATTCAAGCTTGACACAAAACAAGTTTTTAATCAAACAAAAACTTTACAAAGCTTAGTTTCTAAAGCTTTTACAAGAAAAAATAAAGTATTTTATTGTTTTAACACTGAAGAACTTTCAGTTGACATAAAAAATACAGCAGGTGAAGTTTATTTGCCACTCTTAACAAAGGGTGAAATAGCAAAAAAGCTTTTGCATATTAAACCAGAGTTGAGAAAGTCTCTCAATATGGTACACATAGGAGCGGTTAAAATCCTCCTAAAAGCTCAGTTTAGAGATGGAATTAATTTTCCTATAAAAATGGCACTCGTTGATAATAGAATTATCAATAGGCAAGACGCTCTTCTAGGAGCAATTCAAGGAAATTTAGCTTATGGTAAATTTATGTTTACTGTCTATCCTAAATTTGCTTTACATCGAAATTCAAAAGATTTTGATACGACTTTAAGTTTCATACACCAGTGCGAAAGAACTGACCTTATGGAACCTGGTAATAAAGTTTTTACGATTAATTATTTAATCTCGTATGCTTTAACCAACAGTACTCATTCAATCGAGTATAAGGAAAATGAAAATATAACTCTTGAAGATATATTTTCTGAAATTGGAATTGTTGAAGGGTGTAAGTTTTCTGAACCTTCACAGTTAAAAGAAAATTGGGCAATTGATATTGCACGCAATAAACAAATTCTAGGATTCAAACCTAGACACAGTTTTGCTGGAACCTCTTTGCAAATAAGAGACTCTAGTGACACCGAGCATTTAATGCGAACTATGTCGAAAAACATAGACAGATATGGAGAAATTTTAGAAAAGGTTATTGGAACTTAATGTCTATAACACCTATTCTAAACTATCTACATCTTCTTGAGACGCAAATTGCTTATGAAGAAAGTGATATTTTTAGTTATAAATATCAAATACAACAAGTTTATGAAGATATCATGATTAGTCACAAAATGAGATCTCGTAACATAAAAATTCTCAAAAGAAACATTGTTCTTACTAAACAAAAAATTCTTGAGCTTAAAGCTAAGAAGGCATTAATCTCTGTAGCATGAGTTCTTTGAGTAAAATTGAAGAACTGGTTAGAGAATTAACCAAGAAGGTAGAAGATTTGTCTACCAATGAAAATCTTGAAGCAATTGCTGCCAAGATTATCAAGGATGTTTCTGACAAACTTGATGAAAAAATGAATTCAGAAAATCTTTTACTCAAAAAGAAAGAAAAGATTTTTAATGAAAAAAGCTTTCAAAAATATTCATTTCCAAATTTCAATGTTGGAAATCCATCTTTGGGAAAGTCTAAATGTCCTAATGCATTAACATGGCCTTTTGGATCAACTTCAAATGACCAATAAAGGACAATTGAGAAACTCTTTTAGAGACATAAATCGAAAGATTTCTATGCATTATTTCTATTTAGAAAGAAATAATCAAAGAATTTTAGAGTTACATTCGGATTGGAGTATTCATCCTTCTGATAAACTTTTTGAATTAAATGATTTAAAAAGAAAAAATTCTTTTATGAAAAAGGATATTCAAAGACTTAGAGAGACAAAAATTATTTTATCTGTTGGATAGAATGATTTCAATTACTCAAAAGTTAGAAGAAATCTTTTTTGATCAAATGGAAACTCTTCCACTTGAACAAATGCATGAACTTGTTCATCTCATGTCATTAGATGATGATGAATGTGAACAAATGTTTTCTGAAAATAAAATCTTAAATGAAAGATATTTTTTCTGAAAATAAAGAACGAATTTTTCCTTTATCAGTAAAGGATGAAGAACCTGAAACTGAAGAACGCTCTTCAGACATTGAAACGTCTTCATACCATAGAGTAAATAATGCTACTTCTAGCAGTAGACGTTCTAATAAAAAGAATACGGAATTTTCCATGCCGTATCACAAAGGTATACCTAATTCTAATGGTAATAAAAATGGTAGTTCAACTACTATTGATACTGTTAATATTGATTGTATCTTTGGCCTCGATAAAAGAAAAGAGGTAATTGACAAATGGAACACTGAAATCAGTCTAATTATTCAGACTAATTCAGATGAATTTTCTAATGCTAAGGCTTTGTTATTATTAATGGAACATAAGTCTGCAGGGATAATTCAAAATTTCATCAAAGGTACAACTTGGGATGAAAATATGAATGGTGAAGATCTTTTTGATCAAATCATAAATGCAATATATATGATGTTTTTAGGTCTCGACTTTATAACAAATAAAGACCATGAAAATCAAAAATTGCTAGAAAAAGCAAGACAAAATCTTGCAAAAGCACAAATTTGTGATATTTGTTTGTTAGACGATTTTACTTGTATTTATGAAACAAATCTATACAAATTAAGTACAAGTGAATTCCACTCTTGGATTGAGGCTTACTTAATGAAGATTCCTATCGTTGGAGAAAAAGCCAAAGAACGATGGAACAAAGAAAAGAATCAATTTACGATGCATTCTCTTGGGTTTGCAACAAGAATTGTCAAAGAAGAAATTGCGGTTTACTGTGATTTTTCTGATAAACAAAAACATCTAAAACGTTTTAACAAAAGCTGTTGCAAAAAACTTACTGAGTTACCACAATTAACTTTTGGTTGTGAACCAGTAAAAGATGAAAATTATTTCAAAAATAAATATAAAACATAAACTAAAAAACGTTTTTGGAAAACCAAGAAAAGAAAGTTTTCTCCTGGAAAATACTTTTCAAAAGAAAAACCTAAAGTTTGTCCTCAAGGGAAGAAAAAATGTCGTTGCTGGATATGTTCTGAAGGACACTATGCCAACGAATGTCCCAACAGACAAAAGTTTCCGGAAAAAATAAAAATTATTTCGAAAGCGGAAACTGAAGGATATTTTCCTTCTGAAAATATTTTTGATGGCTATACGCAAGTATATAAATTAGAAATATTAGACAACATGTCATCCGATTCTTCTACAGAAGACTCAGAATGAAGTCCAACCACTTTTTTAGTTGGGGGGATAAAGATAAACAAAACGATTTTGAAATTTGTTTATTAAAAAATTATTTATTTCCTGAAAACAAAAATTTATCTGGAAATAATAAACATTTTGTCAAATGGCAGACATGGTTTTCAGGATATTCATTCAACAATGAACATCTAAAGGGGGGCCAAAAACATGTTAACTGATAACTTGACACGAGTTTTTCAGAAATCGTAAGCAATGATGTCATTGTCATTCTTACTCCTATAAATAGAAGAATTCTCTTCATCAAAAATCATCACTTTCAAGTTACAAAAAACTTTTAAAAAGAAAGGGGGATGGAATATTTAAAGGCTTTACACCTAAAAGAAAAAATTATTTTAATAGAATTAAAATCTATTCAAGAAAAAATAGCTCTCTACGATGAAAGTCTAGACACGACTGTTAATTCAGAACAGGATTCCGAAAGGATACAATCTGAATCTATTCCTTTACAAACGGCTAAAGGTAAAGAAAAATCAAGTCCGTTGATTCCTGTTGCTTTGGAAAAAAGCAATTATAAAGTAAATGAAGAACTAAAATCTTCATCTAGCCCAGTAGCAAACGGCTCTGTAAAGGCACATCAAATCCGTTGATGGCTGACAGTTTGCCAAAAACTGAACAGTTCTCTCTTAGACCAAGTTACTCCCAAGTCACACAAATTCCAGAAAAGCATAATTCAAGATTTTATGTTATTTTCGATGGTGAACACAGAGGAATTTATGAAGACTGGTCTATAGTCTAAGGGTATGTTGAAAAAACTAACTACCCCTTCAAGAAATTTGGGTCATTATTTCAAGCCCAACAAGAAGCTACCCGATATTCAGAAACATTCGGGAAAAGAGAAATACCTTTAAAGGTAACCATTTTTCCTGAGCCATTGAAGCCCAAGAAAAAAGAAAGAATCATTGAATTCAAGAACACTTTCTCAAAATCAACAATAAAAGAAGAGAAAGAAGAAGAAGATATTATATCTTTGGACGAATTCAGAAGAATTTGGTCTAAAACAAGAGCTCTTAGTCAAGATGATTTCGAGTTTGAGCATGTATACACAGAAGATAAGGCTACTAAAAGTCTTTTAGTCTTTTGTCCAGGCGCAAGTCCAGAACTTGTTTCACTAGCATTTTCTGCTGGTCTAATAAAGTTCATATACCCATCTCCAAATTTGCTTGAAATCAGCCTGTTTCCAGAAGGGATAAAGAAAGCTATTAAAAACTTTCGAAAGAAGATTGCTGCAGCAAAAGACGCAAACATCTTCATAAAGTGTAACTCTACACTTCCAGATTGGTACCAAGGAGCTTCTTCCCAAAGTTACCATCATATAGAAATAGGGCTCGCAAAAGCAAGAACCGTCAACCCCTCAAAAGTTATGAGTGAAGAGCAACAAGATCTCGAAAATTGGGTCGAAATAAGGGTTAAAGGATTCTTAAAAATCCTAAATAATCTTCAAAATATTAAAGTAAAAAGCTTTAATAAAGTGAATTATTGCAGCAGCCACTGCATCATCACAAGTTACAGTGGAACTCCACATCCAAAGCACGAGAAGGAAGCTTTAGAAAAAATGGAGCAACGCGTTATCTTCAACAAAGTTGATGTGAGTCCTACTACCAAACAAAGACTCTGCAAAATAATGCAAAGATCACAGGAAAGCCATCAGTGCATGAGTTGTAAAAAATCTTCCACCGAAGAAAATTCTGACAAAAGTGGTCCCTTTATTAAAAACACCTACTTTTCAGATGAAGACACGCGAGAGCTGGACCCAACACATGGGTTTGTCGACCAAAAAACGTCATGCATGATGAACACTTAAGGCTATTTTAGTCCTTTTGTAAAATTAACTTCTGCTATATAAAGAAGTCGAATTCATTAGTTTAGAGATCCCCTGGCTACATCTCCTATCCCTGGCTCGAATCACAAATCCTCTCATACCTACTCTCACCCACTTTCAACTTTTCTTTTCTTTTTCGTTGATCATTCGAATGATCCATTTTCATTTTCTAGTTATGTGTGCTAGGATGGAGTAGAAACTCCTTTAAGGAGTTGAAGTAAATATCAAGAAGTTCTCCTTCAGGAGAACAGTTATGAAATAAAAACTCCTTTGTAACCCCCTATCTTATTTTCTACCTTAAAGTTTTTATTCTGTAAAACCTGAAGTCCTGAAGCCCGTTGAAGTACCGCTTAGGCATGAGGCCGTTAGGGAAATTAAGGGTTGGATTGGTCCCTTGCAGAAGAAATAGAAACTTTCAAGAAGAAAATACAAGAAGAAAAAAGGTATAGATTTTATTTTCAAACTATTAAATTACTTCAAGATTGATATTTCATATCTCTCCTTAAAATCTTAAAAAAAGAATTTTATTCTAACACAAAACTAAGATTTTGATTAAATCAAAAATGATGTTTATAAACAAACATAAAAAGAAATCGATTAACAACTATCTAAACAAATGATTTTTCAATCTAAAAAATTTAGTCAAAATATGACTACAAAAAATAATGAATTTTGTAAATTCAAAGAATTAATTCCACAATTAAACAATTTCAAAATTGTTTATGTTAGTCAACATTTGTCGACTAATAATTTAGAATTCATATTCGAATTATCGATTGATTATTTTAATCGATTAATAATTCATTTGAATTTTATATTCAAAATACTATGCATCTTTTGAATTTTATATTCAAAATACTATGCATCTTTAGAATATTATATTCAAAGTACTGTGCATCTTTTTCATTTAATCGATCTATTAAATTCAAAAGATTCATTTCAAAAGAAAGAATTTTATATTCTAATTTGTAAATGTTATTTATAAAAACCAAGTATACAATGAGTATGCATCAAGATTTCCTTAAAAAAGAAATCCGTCGGGTTAATCAAGAGTTAACCATGTATCAAAGTCTAATTAACCAATTAGAACAGTCTCTTAAGAGATCACCTAGAAATAGGAGAGCTGAACGTGTTCAGTTTAATGGTCTTAAAGCTAACCGCTTTAGGCTAAAAGAAGAACTCAAACGTCTTGAAAACCAAGTTTTCTAACCAATGAGTCTTAACCAGACCACAAAACTTCTAAAGGACTTAATGAACCCTTTATGAACATCTAAAGGGGGGCCAAAAACATGTTAACTGATACTTGACACGAGTTTTTCAGAAATCGTAAGCAATGATGTCATTGTCATTCTTACTCCTATAAATAGAAGAATTCTCTTCATAAAAAATCATCACTTTCAAGTTACAAAAAACTTTTAAAAAGAAAGGGGGATGGAAGATTTAAAGGCTTTACGCCTAAAAGAAAAAGTTCTTTTAATAGAATTAAAAGCTATTCAAAAAAAAAATAGCTCTCTACGACGAAAGTCTAGACACAACTGTTAATTCAGAACAGGATTCCGAAAGGATACAATCTGAATCTATTCCTTTACAAACGGCTAAATGTAAAGAAAAATCAAGTCCGTTGATTCCTGTTGCTTTGGAAAAAAACAATTATAAAGTAAATGAAGAACTAAAATCTTCATCTAGCCCAGTAGCAAACGGCTCTGGTAAAGGCACATCAAATCCGTTGATGGCTGACAGTTTGCCAAAAACTGAACAGGTCTCTCTTAGACCAAGTTACTCCCAAGTCACACAAATTCCAAAAAAGCATAATTCAAGATTTTATGTTATTTTCGATGGTGAACACAGAGGAATTTATGAAGACTGGTCTATAGTCAAAGGGTATGTTGAAAAAACTAACTGCCCCTTCAAGAAATTTGGGTCATTATTTCAAGCCCAACAAGAAGCTACCCGATATTCAGAAAAATTCGGGAAAAGAGAAATACCTTTAAAGGTAACCATTTTTCCTGATCCATTGAAGCCCAAGAAAAAAGAAAGAATCATTGAATTCAAGAACACTTTCTCAAAATCAACAATAAAAGAAGAGAAAGAAGAAGAAGATATTATATCTTTGGACGAATTCAGAAGAATTTGGTCTAAAACAAGAGCTCTTAGTCAAGATGATTTCGAGTTTGAGCATGTATACAAAGAAGATAAGGCTACTAAAAGTCTTTTAGTCTTTTGTCCAGGTGCAAGTCCAGAACTTGTTTCACTAGCATTTTCTGCTGGTCTAATAAAGTTCATATACCCATCTCCAAATTTGCTTGAAATCAGCATGTTTCCAGAAGGGATAAAGAAAGCTATTAAAAACTTTCGAAAGAAGATTGCTGCAGCAAAAGACGCAAACATTTTCATAAAGTGTAACTCTACACTTCCAGATTAGTACCAAGGAGCTTCTTCCCAAAGTTACCATCATATAGAAATAGGGCTCGCAAAAGCAAGAACCGTCAACCCCTCAAAAGTTATGAGTGAAGAGCAAGAAGATCTCGAAAATTGGGTCGAAATAAGGGTTAAAGGATTCTTAAAAATCCTAAATAATCTTCAAAATATTAAAGTAAAAAGCTTTAATAAAGTGAATTATTGCAGCAATCACTGCATCATCACAAGTTACAGTGGAACTCCACATCCAAAGCACGAGAAGGATGCTTTAGAAAAAATGGAGCAACGCATTATCTTCAACAAAGTTGATGTGAGTCCTACTACCAAACAAAGACTCTGCAAAATAATGCAAAGAGCATAGGAATGCCATCAGTGCATGAGCTGTAAAGAATCTTCCACCGAAGAAAATTCTGACAAAAGTGGTCCCTTTATTAAAAAGACCTACTTTTCAGATGAAGACACGCGAGAGCTGGACCCAACACATGGGTTTGTCGACCAAAAAACGTCATGCATGACGAACACTTAAGGCTATTTTAGTCCTTTTGTAAAATTCACTTCTGCTATATAAAGAAGTCGAATTCATTAGTTTAGATATCTCCTGGCTACATCCCTATCCCTGGCTTGAAACCAAATCCTCAACCACCATCCTTTCCTAAATTCTCAATTTGAGAATTCCCTCGTACCTTTTCTCACCCACTTTTACTTTTCATGTTTTGAACTTTTTTAAGTTCTAAGTATGTGTGCTAGTATGGAGTAGAAACTCCTTTAAGGGGGTTATGTAAATATCAAGAAGTTCTCCTTCGGGAGAACAGTTATGAAATAAAAATTCCTTTGTAAACCTCTATATTTTAACTTCTATCATGAAAGTTTTTATTCTGTAAAACCTGGAGTCCTGGAGCCCGTTGAAGTACCGCTTAGGCAGGAGGCCGTTAGGGAAATAAGGGTTGGATTGGTCTCTTGCAGAAGAATTAGAAACGATCAAGAAGAAGATACAAGAAGAAGAAAGGTATAAAATTTTATTTCATACTGTTAAATTACTTCAAGATTGATATTTCATATCTCTCCTTAAAATCTTAAAAAGAATTTAATTCAACACAAAAAACTAAGATTTTGATTAAATCAAAAAAATGTTGTTTATAAACAAACACAAAAGAAAATCGATTAACAACTATCGAAACAAATGATTTTTCAATTGAAAAATTTTAGTCAAAAAATGACTATAAAAAATAATTAATTTTGTAAATTCAAAGGATTAATTCCACAATTAAACAATTTCAAAATTGTTTATGTTAGTCAACATTTGTCGACTAATAATTTAGAATTCATATTCGAATTATCGATTGATTATTTTAATCGATGAATAATTCATTTGAATTTTATATTCAAAATACTATGCATCTTTAGAATTTTATATTCAAAGTACTGTGCATCTTTTTCATTTAATTGATCGATTAAATTCAAAAGATTCCTTTCAAAATCTAAAAGAAAGAATTTTATATTCTATATTGTAAATGTTATTTACAAAAACCGGTCAAAATACCGTCTACAAAAAATGATTTTTAATCTACATAAAGGATTTTAATCTACAAAAATGATGAGTCTTAACCAGACCACAAAACATCTATTGGACTTAATGAACCCTTTAGTTGAATTTGCTAAAAATTCTGAAGTACCTCCGCAAGTTTGTAAATTAAAATCATTTTTTGTAGACGGTATTTTAGCAAAAGCTCTGATACCAACTTGCGGAGGTACTTCAGAATTTTTAGCAAATTCAACTAAAGGGTTCATTAAGTCCTTTAGATGTTTTGTGGTCTGGTTAAGACTCATTGGTTAGAAAACTTGGTTTTCAAGACGTTTGAGTTCTTCTTTTAGCCTAATTCGGTTAGCTTTAAGATCATTAAACTGAACACGTTCAGCTCTCCTATTTCTAGGTGATCTCTTAAGAGACTGTTATAATTGGTTAATTAGACTTTGATACATGGTTAACTCTTGATTAACCCGACGGATTTCTTTTTTAAGGAAATCTTGATGCATACTCATTGTATACTTGGTTTTGTAAATAGCATTTACAAATTAGAATATAAAATTCTTTCTTTTGAAAGGAATCTTTTGAATTTAATCGATCGATTAAATGAAAAAGATGCACAGTACTTTGAATATAATATTCTAAAGATGCATAGTATTTTGAATATAAAATTCAAAAGATGCATAGTATTTTGAATATAAAATTCAAATGAATTATTCATCGATTAAAATAATCAATCGATAATTCGAATAATTCAACTAAAGGGTTCATTAAGTCCTTTAGATGTTTTGTGGTCTGGTTAAGACTCATCATTTTTGTAGATTAAAATCCTTTATGTAGATTAAAAATCATTTTTTGTAGACGGTATTTTGACCGGTTTTTGTAAATAACATTTACAATATAGAATATAAAATTCGTTATTTTAGATTTTGAAAGGAATCTTTTGAATTTAATCGATCGATTAAATGAAAAAGATGCACAGTACTTTGAATATAAAATTCTAAAGATGCATAGTATTTTGAATATAAAATTCAAATGATGCATAGTATTTTGAATATAAAATTCAAATGAATTATTCATCGATTAAAATAATCAATCGATAATTCGAATGCTTAAGGGTGTACGGGGTGAAAGCGGCAAGGGGTGTGGCAAGCCCCTTTACCGCTCGACAAACACCGCCGCCACCAAAATATGTTACGCGGGTATGGATCAAAGCGGGGAATGGTTGCCGCTTACGGGGACTTGAGGGAGAGGGGTAAGTGGTGGGGCCAGTATCTACTTCAACCAATCATGTTTTGTTATTTTTTTTTATTTTTTTAAATGATTTGGGGGAAACCAACCCCTATGTTTTTTGGGCAAAATGGGAGAATGAAAGAGGAAATGACATGACATATTATGATTGGGTGGGTGAAATCCCCCCCCCCCCCAATTAGGCATGCACCCCTTACACCCTTAAGCACTCATTTGGTATCAGAGCAAGAAAAAGGCTTTACCATCACCGAAGCTCACAACTGGTCACAATCACCAGAGTTTACATGCTTTTTTCATCAGAGGTCACAATCCGTCTGCTCTAATTCTCATCAGAGCATACAACGCTCCAATTCCACAAGTTCTTTGCGGATTGTGGGTTTCTTGTTGTTTGGATTGCATCAGATCACTTCCTGCTTCATAAGCCATTGTCGCAAATAGGGTTTGTATATAAAGCTTTTGCAACCCTAATAGTACTCACATAGCTAGTTTTTGCAAATAGTAGTTTTCACAACCCTTTTCGCAAAACCCGAATTCACAAACCATAATTTTCGCAAACCTAGTTTATGCAAACTCCCTGGTTTTCGAAAATCCCAGGTTTCACAATGGCTAGTTTCTACAAATTCCTAGTTTTCTCAAACCTCGCAACTTTTTGCATAGCCTAGTCACAACAGGATGGCAAATCTTATTGTTTTTACATCCACTAAGAAGGCATTACACAACGCTCACAAGTTTGCCTTCACTCTTTCTCCAACAAACTATGGCTACTGGAAAATAATGATTGAGCTATTTCTCATTACAAACAATCTTTTTGGTTACATCGATTGCTCGATTCCATGCCCTAATTAATACTTAGCAACGGGGTCTGATGTTGTTGTGGCTACCATTGTCAATCCTAATTTCCTCACCAAGATAGCAAATGATGCTCGTGTACGCATGATTGTGATCTCTACAATTTCAGAGGCCTCATTTGCTCATGTTTAGAACATCACGTCTTTTGAACTTCGTTCTTTCTTGAATGGACCTGTGCTATGCACATTATTTTTCGGAAATACACGCTTAAAACAACTTATTAACCTCCATATAAAATGAGATGGAACACCCCTTGCCTACTTTAGTTATTCATAGGGATATGTGAATGATCTAGCCAACATTGGTGAGCTAGTTCAATACAATGATTTTGTTCTTTATGTCATCTCTGGTCTTCATGATGAATACTCTGATCTCAAAATCCAGTCTGCTTGCCCACTCATATCCTCTAGCATTCATTGAGCTTTATGGTCTTCTAAGTGATCATGACTACATGATAATAAAATCTCCACGAAAGCTACACCCAGTGCCTTAGTTGCTACTACAACTTCTCTGTCCCCCACAACACCAACTTCTCTGCCCCCCACAACACCAACTTCTAGCCCTTCAACAAATGGCCTCTCAACTTGGTTATCAACTCATGCCATGAATTTCAACTCCTCCCCAACCTCATTCGGCTTATTACAGTGCTCATCCTCCCAACAATCGGGGTGGATCTACTGTAGGACAGGGGGTCCTATCATGTTGGTTACAACAACAGAGGTGGTGGCCGCGTTAATATCCACAGTCAACTTTTTTTGCGCATCTGCTTAAAACACAATGTATGGAATTTGGAACAGATATGGAATTAACCACATTCATTCGGAATGCCCCGATCATGATCCGTAAACTATATGCAATCGTCCACATGCCTACTATACATATTTACAATCTCAACCAGGTTCCCTAGCAGGCTCCACATGATACTCAAATTCAGGAGTCAACAACCATGTAACACCAGATTTGACATGTCTTGACAATTCTGAGGCATATCATGGTTGACTTCCTTCATATTGGTAATGGTAAAGGTCTTCCTATTCTTCATATTGGTTCATCCATAATTCATTTATCACCCAAATCCTTTCACATATCTAACATTATTCATTTTCTTAAAATTAAAAAAAAAGGATATTTTATTTGTCCAAAATAGTTGCTTAAATAAGAGTGTTTTCTTTGAATTTTACTCTTCCTTTTTGTTGTAAAGGACGTGTCTACATGCACTATCCTTCTCATGGGTCCAATTGAGCATAGTCTTTACACACTTCATTTGCCACATCTTCTACCATTCCTAATATCACATTTTCTGCCATGCGAGCGTCTTCTACGTTTGTCATAAGAGGCTTGGACATCCACATCATCGTATTTTTCAATTTATGATTTCAAATTGTCCACTTCTGGTTACTATAAACTCACAATCCATTTCATGTATTTCTTGTCCATTGGGCAATTCAACTAAGTTATGTTTATTTAATTCTATTTTCCATAGTTCATGTTTCTTTGTTTTAATATATTTTGTGGTTTGGGGCCTCGTGCCTATTTTGTTCTCCGATGGCCACCGATATTTCATGTTTTGTGTTGATCATTTTCCCCATTATATGTGGATTTTTTCTTTAACTCAATAAATATGATGTTTATAACACATTTACAAACTTTGTTTGCATGGATGGACGACAATTGAACACCAAGGTAAAGCAAGTTAAAATGGATTGGGGTGGTGATTTTTGTCTTCTGGCAATCTTTTTTCAGATTGGTGTGTGTATAGCGTGATATGATTTTATTAATATTTTAAGCCTATTTTACGCATTAGTTAAGTTTTAAATTTATAAAACATGATATTGAACTAACACTAAACACACACTTGGGCAAGTGCACCCATCGCGAGCGTAGTATAGTGTTGGTAAGATAACGAGGTCGTCGTCCAAGGACACAAGAGCTTTTAATACCGGTTTATCGTCAACGTCTAATCAATCTAATTTTTTTGAAAAGAGCTTTTAAACTTGAAAATAAATCTAAGAAGTAAAAGATAAATAAATGAAAAAACACACAGACAAGATATAATCACTTGGATCGAAGTCATCTTTAATGTACCCTTTGATGATTTTCGCACTTTCGGACTTTTTAAGAGATTATCTTAGTTATAGTAGTAGGCCCCTCTTTTGAAGGTGACGTTACCCACAACCCAGTGGTTTGAGTCAGCAGGGATACAATCCCAAAGGGTCGGAATATTGAAAGACAATTAAGTAAGTTATTGATGTGTGTAAAATGTAACATATAAATTACATCAAATGAGGCATAAAACTAACCCTTTTTTAGTACTAATGTTGGAAAAAGTGTGTTTTTGTCTTCCTTTTAAATTTACAGTACCAAATGAACTTAAACGAGCAAACGGAACAAATATACAGCAAAAACCAACATAAATACAAAGAAAAGGAATAAACGTAACATGCCAGACCCCTCGGCAGCATCCCCAAAGGCAAAAACAAGAAACAGAAAACTGACCACGGGTCGTGCCCACTGGACACGGGGGCGTGATTAGCCACTTACAGAAAAGACAAAGCTGTAGAATCTTCTACGCCCACCACAGGGGCGTGCCTAACTCAGCACGGGGCGTGGTCAACGCTAAGATACGCAGAATCTTGCAAAATCTTGGTAGTACAGATACGATTCTGCACACGGGGTCGTGCCCACCGGACATGGGCCGTGTCGAGCCCTCTGCTGACACATGTGTTTAATGAAGAAAGAGAAAAGGATGGCCACGGGGCGTGTCCGCTGGACACGGGGCCGTGGCCGGACTTCTGTTCAGGCTATAAATAGAGGTGCTTGGCTCAATTCAAAGGCATCCCTTGGCAAACCACTACTCTCTCACTTTGCCACCACTCTACCACCACCACTACAACACCCACATCCACCACCATCATCCACCATCCACCTTAGAGTGTGTATAGTAGTCTCGGGATCCAAGATTGATAGTAAGAGTTCTTGTCAATCAAAGGCCATGTTTGGATAAGTCTCTTACATCACTTGGTGAAGACAAGTCTTTAATGTATTACTTTTGATTTTTAATCTTTTCGCACTTTTTATTTGGTTTTGTATTAATGACTTTAATAACTAGTTTCTTATGTTGAAGGTGAAACTTCTTTATCTTTTGTCTATGGTTTCTTGGCATTACTTTACTGTCTATATAAAGTAAAAGATTTACACCATTCATATCTCTACGTTCTATATAGAGATATGTTGGCTACCTTGTCAGGGTTAAGGGAATGGTTTAGTAAGGTTCTTGCCTTGTTCAGTGTATAGATCCTGCAAGGACCTGGGTCAAGCTTACTAGGACCTCCTTCAATACCCACTGGTATTGGATGGCGGGGGTGCGAATGGCTTGATCCCCTCATATGTAAACTACTATTAATATATTAAACCGGCTACTTGGGATTGTATCCTTGCTGACTCAAACCACTTAGCCGAGGGTAGCGTCACCTTCAAAAGAGGGGCCTACCACTTTTTGCATTAATAACTTAATTAATTATCTTTCAATATTCCGACCCTTTGGGATTGTATCCTTGCTGACTCAAACCACTGGGTTGAGGGTAATGTCACCTTCAAAAGAGGGCCCTACTACTATAACTAATATAATCTCTTAAAAAGTGCAAAAGTGCGGAAATCATCAAAGGATACATTAAAGGCGAGTCGGATCCAAGTGATTCATCTTGTCTATCTGTTTTTATTTTATTTTTATTTCTGCATTTTTAGTTTTTATTTTCATCTTTTCTCAAAAATTTTAGATTGATTAGACGTTAAGGATAAACCGGTACTAAAAGCTCTTGTGTTCTTGGACGACCTCGGTATCTTACCAACGCTATACTACGCTCACGATGGGTGCACTTGCCCATGTGTGTGTTTAGTGTTAGTAGAATATCGTGTTTTATAAATTTAAAACTTGACTAATGCATAAAATGGGCTAAAAAATATCAATAAAATCATAACACGCCCCATGCCCAGCCTTCTGTTAAATTTTGTTACTAGCAATCTGACCACGGGGTCGTGCCCGGACCAACACGAGACCATGGCCAGACGCCCAGTAACACAAAATTTTGTTTTTCAACACCTTTTTACACATTCAATCAACCTAAAAACTTATTTTTGGGACACATTGAGGACAATGTGTAATTTAAGTGGGGGGGGGGGGGATGCTAAAACCATGAATTTTACAAGACCTAATAACAAACCTTACACAAAACTCTATTGGAATCGCTAATCACCCCAATTTTTTTTCAAAAATTTTCATTTTTTTTACTTGTCTTGGTTTAATTTGGGAATAACAAGTTCTAAAAAGGTTATATTTTACAATTTTACAACCGATAGCGTCGTGATAAAAAGAACAAACATAAGAAAATTATGAAAAAACATGACAAATCTAATTAAAATTTGATTATATATACTTGATCACATTATAAACCCATTCCCACAACAAGTGAGTTTTGAGCCTTTATTGAGCATACAAGCATATATCTTTAAACTAAATGCTCATTTTTCGTTTCTTGTGTGAATAACCACTTGGTTCTTATGACTCTAGAACTTGCCACGACAATACATTCCCGGTCCTTACCAACTTAAACCCAAGTAAGTAAATGATAGAGGCATTAGGACTAACCCATTTTCCTTTCAACACCATTATTTTCCATTTTTTTATCACCTACCCAAAATCCTCCTAGTTAACCCCTTTGAGCCTAAACCTTTTTATTTCTAAACCCACAAAACAAACACCCTTCACCCACCAAAACCTTTTCCTTTTCAATCCCTTTATTTTAGTAAAAAGCTCGGTTATCTTATGAAGTTCTTTATAAAAAAAATGAAAGTCTAGCAATAAAGAAACAAGTTCCTCAAAGAAACTTTGTTTGAAAATGCTTAGTTTGAATAAAAGTCACAAAAACAAAAAGTTTTACGACGACCGACGCTTTTTACGCTTTTAGCCCTTTTCACTAACCACTAACCAAAACCACCTACCCTTAGCCCAAGCCTAACCCTTTCCCAAAGTCCTCTTGATATTTACGAAGGTTCATAGTTAAAAAGGAGGAGAGTTGATTGCTTGGTAAGCATATGGTAGAAGTAAGTTCCATGCCGGTCTCGAGTGTTTCACAAAAATACATCTTCAGCCGAGTGTTGAGTGATCTCCCTTGAGGTATGTGAACTTCTATATAAATGGAATTTTAAAGAGGTATGTTATGCCCAAATAAGTAATTTCTCTTATGAAACGTTGTCAATAAATCATAACGAATAAGATTGTAAATAGAATAAAAATAAAACCCAATAAAGATCTTGGATTCTCGACACTTAAGACAAGCCCCAAATTTCTCTTCTACCTATTTCATTTGGGTGTGTAAGCCACATATTAAAAGAGTTTTGCTTGAGGACAAGCAAAGATTCAAGTGTGGAGGTATTTGATGTGTGTAAAATGTAACACATAAATTACATCAAATGAGGCATAAAACTAACCCCTTTTAGTACTAATGTTGGAAAAAATGTGTTTTTGTCTTCCTTTTAAATTTACAGGACCAAATGAGCTTAAACGAGCAAAAGAAACAAATATACATAAAAAAACCAACATAAATACAAAGAAAAGGAATAAACGTGACATGCCCGACCCCTCGACGGCATCCCCAAAGGCAAAAACAAGAAACAGAAGACTGACCACGGGTCATGCCCACTGGACACGGGGGCGTGGTCAGCCACCTGTAGAAAAGACAAAGCTGTAGAAGCTTCTACGCCCACCACGGGTGCGTGCCTAGCTCAGCACGGGGCGTGGTCAACACTAAGATACGCAGAATCTTGCAAAATCTTGGTAGTACAGACACGCTTCTTCACACGGGGTCGTGCCCCCACGACACGGGCCATGTTGAGCCCTCTTCTGACACATGCATTTAATGAAGAAAGAGAAAAAGATGGCCACGGGGCGTGTCCGCTGGACACGGGGCCGAGGCCGGGCTTCTGTTCAGGCTATAAATAGAGGTGCTTGGCTCACTTCAAAGGTATCCCTTGGCAAACCACCACTCTCTCACTTTGCCACTACTCCACCACCACCTCAACACCCACATCCACCACCATCATCCACCATCCACCATCCACCTTAGGGTGTGTGTAGTAGTCTCGGGATCCAAGATTGATAGTAAGAGTTCTTGTCAATCAAAGGCCATGTTTAGGCCTCACTTGGTGAAGACAAGTCTTTAATGTATTAGTTTTGATTTTTAATCTTTTCGCACTTTTTATTTGGTTTTGTATTAATGACTTTAATAATTAGTTTCTTATGTTGAAGGTGAAACTTCTTTATTATTTGTCCGTGGTGTCTTGGCATTACTTTACTGTCTATATAAAGTAAAAGATTTACACCATTCATATCTCTACGTTCTATATAGAGATATGTTGGCTACCTGGTCGGGGTTAAGGGAATGGTTTATTAAGGTTCTTGCCTTGTTCAGTATATAGATCCTGCAAGGACCTGGGTCAAGCTTACTAGGACCTCCTTCAATACCCACTGGTATTGGATGGCGGGGGTGCGAATGGCTTGATCCCTCATGTGTAAACTACTATTAATACATTAAACTGGCTACTTGGGATTGTATCCCTGCTGACTCAAACCACTTAGCCGAGGGTAACGTCACCTTTGAAAGAGGGGCCTACCACTTTTCGCATTAATAACCTAATTAATTATCTTTCAATATTCTGACCCATTGGGATTGTGTCCTTGCTGACTCAAACCACTGGGTTGAGGATAACGTCACCTTCCAAAGAGGGGTCTACGACTATAACTAAGATAATTTCTTAAAAAGTGCAAAAGTGCAGAAATCATCAAAGGATACATTAAAGGCGAGTCAGATCCAAGTGATTCATCTTGTCTATCTGTTCTTATTTTGTTTTTATTTCTGCATTTTTAGTTTTTATTTTCATCATTTCTCAAAAATTTTAGATTGATTAGACGTTGAGGATAAACCGGTACTAAAAGCTCTTGTGTCCTTGGATGACCTCGGTATCTTACCAAAGCTATACTACGCTCACGATGGGTGCACTTGCCCATGTGTGTGTTTAGTGTTAGTAGAATATCGTGTTTTATAAATTTAAAACTTGACTAATGCATAAAATGGGCTAAAAATATCAATAAAATCATAACACTCCTAACGCACACCAGTTATTAATGTGAAAAGTGGTAGGCCCATCTTTTGAAGGTAACGTTACCCTCGGATAAGTGGTTTGAGTCAGCAAGGATACAATCCCATGAAGCCAGTTTAAAGTTTTAATAGTAGTTTCCATATGAGGGGTTCGAGCTATTCGCACCCCCGTCATCCAATACCTTTGGGGCATTGAAAGAGGTCCTAGTAAGCTTGAACCAAGTCCTCGCAGGATCTATACACTGAACGAGACAAGAACTTTACCAAACCGCCCTCCTAACCCCCTTCCAGGTAGTTAACGCGCTTTATATAGACCGTAAAGACACGAATGAGCAAATCAATGACATCATGAAGAAATGGTAAAGAAAATTCACTTTCAACATAAGAAACTAGTTATTAAAGTCATTAATAGATACCCAATTAAAAAGTGCCGAAAGATTAAAAATCAAAAGTAATGCATTAAAGACTTTTCTTCACCAAGTGATGTAAGAGATTTGCCAAACATGGCCTTTGATTGACAAGAACTCTTACGATCAATCTTGGATCCCGAGACTACTATACACTCTAAAGATGATAGATGGATTATGGTGGTGGGTGTTGGTGTTGTAGTGGTGGTGGAATGGTGGCAAAGTGGGAGAGAAGTGGTTTGCCAAGGGATGCCTTTGAAGTGAACCAAGCACCCCTATTTATAGCCTGAATAGAGCCCTGGCCATGGCCCCATGTCCACTGGGCATGGCCCGTAGCCAGTCTTCTTCTCTTCCTTCATTAATTGCAGCTGTCAGCAGGGGGCCCCACACGACCTTGTGGCTTCTAGACACGGCCCCGTGGTCAACTCTTTACTGTACTATCAAGATTCTGCAAATCTTAGAGTTGACCACGCCCTATGGTGAGCTGGGAACGGCCCCGTGGTTGGCGTAGAAACTTCTGTAACTTTTGTCTTGATGTGTCAGGGCTGACCACGCCCCATGCCTGGCTGGGCACGGCCCCGTGGTCAATTTCTGTCTTCTTGTTTTTTCTTTGGGGGATGCTGCCGATGGGTCGGGCATGTCACATTATTCCTTCTTCTTGTATTTATGTCTGTTTTGGCTGCTTATTTATTCCTTTTGTTCTTTTAAGCTCGTTTGGTCTTGTAAATTCAAAAGGAAGAAAGAAACGCGGTTTTTCCAATATTAGTACTGAAAAATGGTTGGTTTTATGTCTCTATTGATGTAATTTATATGTTGCATTTTGTACACATCAACATCTCTTGGAATCATTTACCGGTTATCATGCCTCACACAAGTGAGCAATATGGTTTTGTCAAACGCTGTCATATCCATGTCATTGAAACGAGTCTTACTTGTCTTCCCCAATCATCAGTTCCGAAACGCTTTTGGCATTTTGCATTTGATATTGTTGTCTATCATATTAATCGCATGCCTTCTCACACATCATCCAAAAAATCTTCATTCGAACATCCTTTCTACCAATAACCTGACTACTCCTTCTTTCGTGTGTTTATTGGCTGCTAATGTTTTCCACATCTATGACGTACAATCCTCACAAAATGGATTTCCCTTGCACTCTTGTTTCATTCTTAGATATAGTCGTAAACATCATGGCTATCGATGTCTTGGTCCTATATTAAATCGCCTCTATATTGTAGGACATGTCACAATCTTGAAAATAAATTTCTTTTTCTCACTCATCCTCAATCCGTTACACCATGTCCTTCCTCAAACACTTACACATCCTTTATAACTTCACAATTCCACTTGATGGCATCCTTAACCCTCCGTCTCCTCCGACACAACTTAACACTCCTCAATCTCTTACTATTTCTACTTCTTCCAACCCACAATCTGCTCCTCCCAATCCTCATCCTCGTCAATGCCCTCTAAATCTTTGAAAAAATCCGAAGCATCTTGTCCCATATTGTTCATCTGCGAATCATGTCTCTGTGTCTACACATATTAATGACGAACCCACTTCTTTTACCATTGTAAATTGACATCCGGAGTGGCGTCAAGCTATGGCCTAGAAAATTACAACACTTGTCAAAATTGGTACCTAGACTCTTGCTCCATCAGTTCCTAAAACTATTGTTATTGATTGATAGTAGGTTTATAGGATTAAGACTGATCAACGTGGCGATGTTACACGTTACAAAGCTCGCTTTATGGCTAAAGGGTTCATTAATAACCTGCATTGACTTTCATGAAACCTTCAATCCTTTTGTAGTAAACTACCTTTTGAATGGTTCCATCGATTGTTGTTAGAAAGCAATGGCCACTTCATCGACTTGATGTTCAAAAAGGCTTCTTGCATGGTGATATTACTGAGATAGTCTATCTTTATAAGAAGCCACAAGGATTTTTGATCCCAAACATTCACATGTCTATCTTTTAAATAAGTGACTCTATAATCTCAAACAATTTCCACTGGCTTGGTTTCATTGTTTCTCACAGGCTCCTCAATCTTTGGGTTATAGATCCAAAACCGGTTCTTCCCTCTTCACTTATAAACATGGGAAAACACTTATATACATAATTGTTTATATGGACAACATCATTTTCACTGGTATCAACACCACTAATGTAAACAGCGTTATCCAGTTGCTCAGCAAAGACTTTGCTGTCAATGATCTCGTCAAATTTGCTAATTTTTTTGGGAATTGAACTTATTCCTAAAGACAAGAATATCCTTCTTTTACAAAAGAAGTACATTTCAGAGCTTTTTCAATGGAATGGTTTTGCGGACTACAAGCCCGTATCATCTCCTATGAGTACTTCCCAGTCCTTATCTTTTGGTGATAGTCCTCTTATGATAGATCCAACTAAATATCGTCATCTAGTTTAGGCTCTAAAATATGTCACCTTTTCCAGACCTGACATCACATTTGTTGTCAACAAAGTGTGTATACATGCACGCTCTTTCCGAGAATCATTGGTCTACTGCGAAACGTGTCACCCAATACTTAAAAGACATAATTGATCATGAGTTGCTTATTCGTCACAACTCGAATTCCCATTTTCAAGATTACATTGATGGTCACTGCCATAGATCCTCTTCCCTTTTATGCATTCTTAGATACTTGCTGGATTAGTTGTCTGGATGAGCTTCCTTCTAAGGGGGATTTGCTATATACATGGTGTAACACCTCGGAAGTTTACCACAAATAATATGACAACACGTGTCCATTTAACTCTTATATATTCCCGGTAAGTTGGACGAGAGGGACCAATTATGTTCATTTGTGGAAGGATGGAAGTGGTGGGATTAAACATGACAAAATGCCAAAATTCTAGCTTCTAAAGGTCCCTTACGGCCCACAAGGCTTATGCCTTATGGTCCATAAGGCGTTTGAATTATGTGGACCCCAGAAGCTCTTGCAAACCGCAAGGCTTCACCTCTTACGGTCCGCAAGAGGGTCGCTGGCAGTATGTGCAGCTGGCAGTATGTGACACCTCTTTCGTGAATTTCCACCATTCTCTTGCTTTTTCCACCTTATTAGACACTAATCAACTACAGGGAATCCTTGTGAACACTTGGCATCACCTTGTGAGTCTTGATCAACTATAAATAGAGCTTATTCTTGCACTTTCAAGACTTGCACCTTCACTTTCTTACTCTCTAATCTCTTAGAGTTGCTTCTGCTCATAAAGAGGCCTCCTACCTGATATTTTAAATTTCCTTGAACACTTGTAAGTGTTCTAACTCAGTCTTATTTCATTTATGGCTAGTTATTAACCGAAAGTCAAGCAAATGGACTTTTGTATTGACTTTCGGCTATGACCATTTCGGTCAAGCCAATGTTCAAATCGAACATGGCTACGTGATCGTAATAATGTAGGTGTTAATCCCCTAAGAGGGCACCTTCTGAAGATCACGTTAAGTTGGTCAAATGACAGGTCAAAGTTTTATTAAATAAAAGTAAAAAACACAGATTTTCGTAATTAACGTTAAATGAACTTCTAGGTATCGAAACCTTAAGTTTTGACATTATAATAGTTTATATAACATATTAGGACATGTTACATCATGTCCAACCCGTCATTTCCTGCTTAAAGCTCGGTTTGCAACCAAAAGTCAAACAGTTTGACTTCTGCTTTGACTTTCGATTCTAACCCGTTTGAGATAGTTTAGATACTGATTAAAGGTTGTAATATGATCATATTATTATTGGTAATAACCCTTAGAGGTTATACCTTCTGATCATATCATTTTCCGGGTTTTATGCAAGTCTTTATATTGTGCCTAAAACACCCTTTTTGCGCATAGAATGGTTTTGAAATACAATGATCATGTAATCTGAATTTAAAACTTAAGTAACATTATAATGAACATGTTTTGGCATATTGGACTTTCCATAGACCCATCCGATCACCCGATCTCGCCTATGCGCGTACGGTTGACTTATATAGCATAGTTTATATAAGTTAGCCGAATCGGGTCAAAATCTTTCCAAATCAGTTCTAATCAGAATGTTTGGTTATTTGATCCATGTTATATGAGTCATTATACTCGTGAGGTCTTAAACCACATTCTACCTGGTCTCCGCTTAATCTAGCGAACCGTATCCTTTTATTTAAGTTAACCGGTTCAAGTCTTATGACTTGAAATAAGACCTGTTAATATTCTAACGGATCATAGTTCCGTCCATTCCAGACTAGGAGCCTCCACTAAATTGCGCCTGTGTTTTGGTTGTTAGATTACGGTTGTGCTTTAGCGTCCTTGATTTGTAAGGAAAAGTACAAGTAAATACTTTTAGCCTATTTTCCCTATACGGGCTTGGGATATGGCATTAGCCGCTTGGTCGGGTATTAAATCATGGGCGAATGATGCTTAAAATTTAAATAACCCATTTTAATCCGTTTTGCTTGATAACTTAAACATTGGGGGTTCAATGTCCTGGATATCCTCGTCTCACTTAATTGCAAGTGGCCACGACCTAAGTGTGGGGTGTAGGTATACACCTGACAGGCGCTGATGCTATATTATATTTTTATTGAAAATGTGGCATATCGGTTAATCATGTATTGGAGTTTAGTTCCGGGCCTCGTATGTATTGACATGCATGTA
>JARYGA010054134.1:0-39102 GCA_030545235.1 Helianthus tuberosus | reverse complement strand
ACATTGGATTAAGATAGGTGACTATTCTTGAATTTTAATATGTATTCCAACATGAGAAATATTGTATATATCCCTTAGAGCTGCAGTCATATTTCAAGTTGTACTATGAATTCAACAACTTCCAAATTAGTTTGTATAAGTTTGTGTATGACACTATGACTAACATATTTAATGTACCACCAAACTTCTAGCGACTAATTCATTTATCCAAATGTTTGGAATGAACCCATAGAATCTGAGCTCAAGTTCTGGCTTGAGCTCGTTTATAACTCCACCGGTAAATTAGATGGGTATTTTCCTTCTTTTGATTTACTGGCAGCTTAACGGGTGGGCTTGTATTTGTTGTATGTTTGTGACAAGTTACCGGGAAAGAGAGAAGTTGGAGCACAGGTACTAATTCATCCTTTGGCATTGATTGATAGCAGGGTAGGAATATGGTGTGGTGTTGTAGTAAATTAGACTTTTGTATAAGTACGTTTTGATTAATTGTCTTAACAAATAACGTGAAACCCGATAGGTACCCGCGGCATCGCGCGGGCCAACCCACTAGTATGTTGTGGTGATGCTCTTAACACAGTTGACCAAGTCATTTGTCCATTGTAAAAAACCTAGCATATAACTAACGAAGATCTTAGTTTTATAACCTAAATTTTGTGCTTGATGTTTTGTCTCTCATGGATTATCACATCGTCTCATAATAAGTTATACCAGTTTGGGAGTTGGAACTAATGGTTTGAGGTGTTTAATGATATTGCTACAAAAAAAAAAAAAAAAACCCCTATGGAAGACTTAAGCAACATCATGGAGGAAGATACCTCTTTGGTTCAAAGTCATCTTGTCGTATTCTCAAGCCCAAAGCAAAATGTGAACACGATAAACCTTTAGAAGGTGAACGACTCTTGAGTCCCCTAGACACTCTTAACTGTCAAACCTGTTACACATACAAGTTATGGGGGGGGTCATGCTCTCAAAACAAGGATGAAAGGTTGGAGAGGAAATAGACCCTCAATGTGATGGCCTAAGTACGACAAAGACCTTAACGAGCTTGAATCCTATAGGTCGAAGCTCACTAGACTGATCTGTACATATATCATCTACATATACACCACATGGTGGTGGTAGAATAAGAAGAAGGTGACATACAATTCCATCACATGCGAATAATTAATACCAAATAAGAGTGTAGACAAGTTGAACCATTCATTAGTTCGCTAAAAGCTCAAATCAAATTGAGTTTGAATGAGCTTAACATGATTAAACTTATGGAACTAAACAAGTCTTTTAGTAGTAAAAATGTAGCATAATATACAATTGCATAACAAACGTTAGTGATAAAAGGTTTAATGATATATATTATGTTATATACAATTGTAGTTAATTAATTAAATTAGTTTTATTAAAAACGAGTTGAACTCGAGTTTGAATGAGCTTAAGTGTATTAAAGCGTGATTAAGCTTACAGAACTAAGTCTTTTAATTGTAAGAACATAGCATAATATATAATTCCATAACAAATGTTAATGATAAAAAAGTTTAATAATATATATTATGTTGTAATACATGTTAAATTAAATTAGTTTTATCAAAAGTGAGAGAACCCGTATCAAACTCTGAGCTTGTAAAATTACCATAAACTCAAGCTTTAAAATAGAATTTAAAACAAGCCAAAGTTGAACTATGTACTTAAACGTGTCGAGCTCGAACTTAATCAAACTCAAACTCAACTCGACGTTACACCCTGATTTTGCCACATATTAGGGAAACCGAAACCGAAAATTTACTGAGACTACTCCGTCCCCCCTAATACTTCACACCATAAAAAAATATTATTAATATTATCAAATGCGTATTTCAAAGAAATTATTTGTTTCGCGTAATAAAACTATTAGATTGAATCATTATTAGACAATGGTAAAGATAAAATAAAAATTCGAGTATATGTTTCGGGTAAATGAGTATACACCTCGAGGATAATCAGATCAAACAACCCCTAATCTCATACCTGTCCAATACCCATATTTTTTTTTAAAACCAACTCATATCTAATTTCATACCCGAATACCAATCTCATTACCCATAAGATTTGGATTTGGGTTTCCAAACAAGATAAAGGATATATTTTGATAACCACACATAACACAAGGGACCAAATTAGAAATAGAAAGAAAGGGAGGTGCGAAGAAGCCGGTCCACCACCCACACATACCGTAACCTTGAAATACAACCATCATTCTCTTGTCCTTTTTCACAACCAAAAACTGCCTGAATCATCCTCATCGTCGGTTTTCCCTCCGTTCAGATCAGGAGATCGAGAGAGACCGGCAACAATTCTCCGTCGCCGTTATCTCCTCTCTCATCTCCCAATCACCCTGATAAAAAACACACACACACTCTACTATGATCACAATATCCTCACTTTTAAATCCATAAACTGATGTAAATACCATTTTAACACCAACAAATCGAAGTCATAAATCAAGTTGATATCGCTACATTCATTCATGCGTTCAAATCATACGTAACAACAACCCGTTCGGATGCGAAGATAAAACGCTGATGTGGTAAGCATGGTAGCATCAGAAACAGAATCTGAAGCCATCACAATGAAAACAGATAATAACTTGAAGCTCAAGTTTCGCCCGAATCAATCTGTTAGATCCACAAATCTGTTCTCCAGACATAAAAAACAACAACTTCGTCCTCATCATCCTCGACAACAACATACTCGCCACACGAAACCTAACGGTTTCGTGATTGGAATACTAACGCTAGGGTTTGTGCTTGTGACATCATGCTATTTCCTTTTATATACGAATGATTCGGTATCGAAACGGTATGGAATTGTGATAGATGGAGGGAGTACAGGGAGTCGGATACATGTGTTTGAGTATGAGTTTGATAATGGAGGTCCGGTTTTCGATTTTGGTGGGAAGAATGGGTTGAATTCGATGCGTGTTAGCCCGGGGTTATCATCGTTTGTGGAGGATGTGGATGGGGCGGGTGAGTCGGTTTTGGAGCTTTTGGAGTTTGCGAAGAGGCGGATTCCGGATGAGAAGTGGAGGGAAACTGAGGTTAGGTTGATGGCTACTGCTGGATTGAGGATGTTGGATTTGAATATGCAGGAACGGATTTTAGACGCTTGTAGAACGGTTTTGAGGCGTTCGGGGTTTGTGTTTCGCGATGATTGGGCTTCGGTTATTTCAGGTGTGTGGAAAACTATATGCTGGATTTGTCATTGTGATTATAAGTTTTTTATGTTTGTGATCGTTATGTAATGCAACGCTTTTATTTTTTTCCTTTTTTGTAGGGTCTGATGAGGGTGTATACGCGTGGATTGTGGCTAATTATGCTCTCGGAACTCTTGGAGGCGATCCTTGTGAAACAACCGGGATAATTGAACTTGGTGGTGCTTCTGCTCAGGTTTTTCTTCTTCTGTTATGTTTATTTTTTAAATCATGCTTTATTTTTGTTGTGACTATGTTGTTCATGATTTTTTTTATGATGTTGTCTTGGTTTTAAAATGCGCGCATGAGGAGCGCATAACGTGTGATGCGCACGGTTCGCTGATGCGCTGCGATTACATGATGCGCTCTAAATCGCATATTGCGCTCCTGATGTGCTCGCATGATGCGCCCTAATGCACACTTTTTTTCTGAAATCGACCACTGTAGAGTAATATATTGTACAATGAATTACTAAGAATCATTGCATCTAAAATCTCAGGTAACCTTTTTCTCAAATGAGTCAATACCGCTTGACTATTCACAAGCGGTTAAATTTGGAAACGTCAGTTACAGTCTTTACAGTCACAGCTTGCTCGAGTTTGGTCAGGTAAAATCCCAAAAATACCCTTAAGTCATAACATACTTTAAGCTGTTTGGTTGATCATAACTTAACTTTTTTTTGCAGAATGTTGCATTTGACTTGGTTCGTGGGTCAAACGTGGTAAAAGTTTCAAACGTGGGTAGGTACAAACACAATTTAGTAACCGAGAACATCGCTCCTAGTTCTTTAGTAGAAGAAAATGAGCAATTATCGACTCTACGTGCACGCGGCAACTTCTCTGCGTGCAGATCTGCTGCCTTAACATTGTTGCAGAAAGGCAAAGGTGCAACTTTTTCGATATTTTATAAACCCCGTTACCTGTAGCTTTTTTTTTTTTTGGTTTTATATTGGCAATTTCTCTTATTTGTTTGTTTTTTCTTTTCGAAAATAGATGTGTGTGCCTATGATCAATGCTACATCGGCTCAACATTTATACCAAAACTTCAAGGAAACTTTTTGGCAACCGAGAATTTCTTCCATACGTCTAAGGTTATTCTACTTTTCTTCTATTTATCTAGGTGGCAATATATTGATGGGCCGTTGGATAACGGGTCAAATCGGCCCGTTCTAATTTATCTTGTTTGTCCGTATGTTTTGTTGTAGTTCTTTGGGTTGTCACCCAAAACCTTTCTTTCTGAGCTCACAGCGGCTGGAGAACATTTCTGTGAAGAAGATTGGTCAGCGTTAAAGTCAAAACACCCAAAACTTAACGATGAAGATCTGCATCGTTACTGCTTTTCTTCAGCATATATTGTTGCTTTCCTTCATGACAGCCTCGGAATTGCTTTAGATGATACAAGGTACTTTCCTCACCAGTCTAGGGGTGCCCAAAGTGTGTTTTGAATGCATCAAACCTCCTTAATTACTAAAAAAATACATTAGGATTGAATTAATATAGGTTTGTAGTTCAGAAATGATTTTCATATCGACCCATTTTCTTTTGAAGTTAAAACAATATTTATCTTACCTGCTTGACCCGTCAAATATATAAACATAACAAGAAACAATCGATGCATTCATAAGCAAAACATGTCAAAAAGACCCATTTTCTTTTCAAGTTAAATTATTTTCATTTTACCCGTTTGACCCGTCAAAGATAAAGGCATAACCCGAACCCATCCATTCATAAGCAAATGGGTCATAAAGACCCATTTTATTTTCAAGCTAAATTCTTCTTATTTTACCTTTTAAAGATAAAAAAATAACCCAGATCGATTCATTCACAAACAAACGGGTCAAAAATCAAGATTGTCATATCTAATCTAAATCAAACTTCCTTTTTGTTAAAGTCACAAAAAACGTCTAAACTCGTTCAATTGTATTATGCCTTAAACAGGATCGGATGTGCTAATCAGGTAAATAACATTCCACTCGATTGGGCATACGGAGCCTTCATTTTTCAGATCACGGGTGATGTAAATATCAAACGATCATACTCGGTAAACTCTACACTCGACGCAGACGCTTCAATATTAGGTGGCGGGATTTTTGCGAGCTTTTTGTTATTTACGGTATATTATGTATCAAAATGGAGGAAGCCCAATGTAAAGACGATATTCGATCTAGAAAAAGGAAAATATATATTTACCCGCGTAAGTAGACACTCATAGGGTCAATTTGATTGGTTGGATGCAACAGAACGAAACTGAATGGAAAGGAATGATCCAGATATGGAATCAACGAGGTAATGGAAACAGTGATTACATTACATGTGTTTGGCTTCATGAGTTTCCGTTTGATGAGCTAAATGCTACAAATGATATCAAGGAGACGACGGGTTTGCTGAAGTCATAGTAGGAGTGATCCGGGTTCATTGTACCGGTGGGAAACCGATGTAATTTAGCATTTTTACTGTCGATTCAGCTAGCTTTGTAAAGAGGATGCGTATATTTGTGTTCTATTGTACAAGTATGTGGAATCATCAAAAGTATATTGTTTTCGATTATAATGTGTCTTGTCAAAGGTTGCATCTTATCTGTGGATTGAAAACAAAGTGAACCAAATCTTTAGCTATATTCATAGGAAGCATTAAACACAAAATCAACTTATATGCACATGTACGGTATATTTGTAAGTGTCAGAAAAATGGTGGTGAAGTCACAACACTGTTTTATGTATCATAGTTAAAGCAATAAGTATACGTGCTTATGTAGTGCAACACTTCTCTGCTTAAAATTGATTATGTGTTAAACTTCCAACTACTTTTAAATACTTTCTTGTCACATAATTAAAGTCCTTATGAAACTTGACAAATCGAGCCCGGGGACTTATCGTAAGCAGCATCTCTATTCATACGGGTAGAGGTAAGGTTGTTTACATCTTACCCTCCTCAGACCTTATCTTAACTTTGTTATTGGTGGAATTTCCTTAGTATGATGATGAAACTTGACAAATGTGTTGTTTTAATGCGAAATGATATTTTTATAACAAAAATCTAATTATAAAGATTTTTTTTAAATAAAGTTGTGATACTGGTGTTAAGTTTTTGTAAGTTAGACCGTGGGGAATGATGGGGCGGGGGTTTGAGGCATGGGTTGACACGTGGAGTTCGAGCCCCCCGCTGGTGAGTGACGTGTCCGTGGGGTATGGTGGGGCGTGGCTAGCCCGCGTGGGTTGGCCATGTCACCCCCAAATAAAAAAAAAAAACTAAAATTAAAAAATACACACAAAATTAAAAAAAAAAAAAAGCCT
Organism: Helianthus tuberosus; assembly: GCA_030545235.1. NCBI lineage: Eukaryota > Viridiplantae > Streptophyta > Magnoliopsida > Asterales > Asteraceae > Helianthus > Helianthus tuberosus. The sequence goes on along the minus strand of JARYGA010054134.1, from coordinate 32,587 downwards.
AAAATTATTATTAAAATTTCCTAAAAATTACAAAATTCTACAAAAAAGGATTACAAAAAAAAAAAACCTAAAGCGTTAGGTAGATTTTGAAAAGGGCGAGCTTGTCAAACGGCTTCCGCTCCTTGCCCCGGAACTCGATGTTGGCCACCGCCACCCGGTCTTCGTGACTTATATCACCGCCCGGGACGTTGTCGTAGTAGGCTTTAAAACGATCGAGCTTCGGTCGTAGCTCGCGCCACTTGTGTTGGCACGCGTTTAAATTGTGCCGGTCGTTTCCCACGTTGTGCCGGTAGCTAGCGAAAGCTTCCGGCCAGTAACGGGTCTCACCGGGTTGGCGGCCCATCATCGCGTCCACAACGCTCGTGACAAGGGCTAGCTCTTCCTAGTGCGTCCAAGAGGCCATCGATCAAGTGTGTGTGGGTAGCGGTTCGGGTAGGTGGAGTGACTTGGGTTGGGGTAGCGATGGGAACAGGCGGTGGGGTTGGGGGTTTTATAGCGACTTGGCTGAACCGTTGGCTTGGCCAAACGGTTACATTTTAACACTTAAACATAGCCTAGCCAACCATCCAATAAGAGCCGGCCACGTAGGACCGCTAGGCATGCACAACGCCCGGGCTGAAACTCCCGCCTAAGGGGCCACGCCCAAACCCAAGCCCACCCGGGATGGTGACTTGGGCGTTTTTACCCAACCCACGCCCCAACCCTGCCCCATACCCCATAGTCTTAAACTATATGACTTTTTTAATATACGCTTTTGAATCAAATGACAACTTCTATACATTAATGGATTTTAAAAAAAAAAAGTGATCTATAATATTTTAAACTAGTGGTTTCCACCCGCGCTTCGCGGCGCGTGCGCCGAGTTATACAACCAACAGGCACCATCATCTTCATGGTTACATGTCTCGGACATTTACTATACGACTCGATATTACATATATAAACACATCTCATTGTCCTTCCAAACCTTATAATACATGTTGATTACTCAAAGGTGCTATACTTGTTCTCCTCAAATATGTCCAAAAGCAACAATGCCCGCCTGCAACAAAATCACATATCTTTGTTAGCTCTTCAAATGATTTGGATGCTGATGAGTCTCCCGAATTGACCTGAAGGGAAACCACATAGAAATTAATATAACTTGTCTGGTCATTCTAATAAGAAGAAACAAATGCAACAGACATGCTCCTCGTATTTGGAGTCCCTATTTAAGGAACTCAAATATGTCCAAAAGCAACAATGCCCGCCTGCAACAAAATCACCTTGTACCGGAAAGCATGTAACCCATATATGCATCATGACTTGTACCTCATGTTTGGGGGCTTTTTCAAAAAAAAAAAAAAAAAAAAAAACTTGATTTTTCACTTTCAACCTAATGTTTTTTCTTTCAAATGTCAGTGTATATTTAAGGACTCTATTCTTCTCTTGTTTTTTTAATTATTCACACAAAAGATGAAATCACCTGTTTTCTAGTGATGTGGGTGTAGGCTATAAAAATGATAAAAAAAATACCATACTTCTCAAGGGCAAGAGGTACAATTCAATAGAACTTGGCCCGTTCAGAACATAATAAAACTGACCCACTTGACATGTTTAATAAAAAAAGATAGTATGTCAAGTTGATAACTTGGAATCTCGAATCACGGATTGGAAAGCAAAAAGTTTGTCTTTCGCAGGGCGTCTTCAGCTTATTAGATCAGTGTTAGCATCTATGCATTTTATTGGTCTTCCGTCTTTATATTACCTAAAAGAATTATCCATGATCTTGAAGATAGGATGCGAAGATTTCTTTGGGCTCAAGGTAATAACATTAAGGGTAAGGCAAAAGTAAAATGGAGTCGCGTGTGTTTGCCTAAGGAAGAAGGTGGTTTGGGTATCCGGAAAATTTCTGACATGAATAACGCGCTTATGGTTGCTCATATTTGGAGTCTCTTGACGCATAGAGAATCCTTATGGGTTAAATGGGTGCATTCGTATCGTATCCGGGATAGAAGTTTTTGGGATGTGCTGGTTCGGAATAACATTACGTGGGGTTGGCGGAAGATGCTTCAACTGAGAACAATCATACGCAAACACATTTGGATTAAGCTGGGTAATGGAGATAACACTCTAGTCTGGTTTGATACATGGGATACCGTATGTCCTTTGAACCTCTTTATTACACCAAGAATGATATTTAATGCGGGGTTTGATATGCGGGTCAAGGTTGCGGATATATTTCAAAATGGTGTGTGGGTTTGGCCGAACTCATGGGTGACTAGATTTCCGGTTTTGCAACATCTCTCTAATGTAACGTTAGATCCTCATGTGCAAGATAGGACTATGTGGCGCTCTAGAGAAGGTAAATACATGGAGTATAGCACTTATGGAGTGTGGAACGATATTCGGCAGGTTCAAGATCAGGTTGCTTGGGATCGTATAGTGTGGTTTCCTCAGGCTATCCCTCGGCAAGCTTTTCTCATGTGGCTTATAGTTTGCAAGAAACTAAAAACTCAGGATATTATGTGCAAATGGCGATCATCGGGTAATGCTAATTATAACCTCTTGTGTTGTTCGTTATGTACATCGGGACCGGACTCTCATGATCACCTCTTTTTTTAGTGTGACTTTGCATCTCAAGTATGGTATGGGGTTCGTGAGAAGGCGGGTATGCAAACAATAGGGAAGAAGTGGGACTGTTGGGATTGAACCCTATCAGAGGAACAGATAATGTAAAGCCAAAACTGGATCAAAGCAGTGGATCCAGAATAAGCAGACGTTTACAGTTGGTTCATGCAAATCTCTCCCCTTGAAAGTGGTTTCATATCTGCTGACCTCCTATCTGCTGATCATACTAAGTGCTGACTTACAACTGCTGCTTTATATCTACTGACCAATGTCAAAGACTGATGGAAGACCAAAGCTATGTTGACTTAATCTACTGCCTTGGGTCAAGTACTGCTGATCCGGACAAGCACTGCTGGGTTCACAGCAGTAGAAGGATGCAGCAGCAGTTTAAGTGTCTTTTATGTAATGTAATGTAAAAGCAGTAGTTTAGTACATCAGTATTTATAGATCAGTAGTTAGAGTTTGTTAGGAGGTTAGATGTCACTTTCATGGTGACGTCAGCTAAGATGCTCAGTGGTTTGCAAGTGCCTATAAATAGTTCAGTACTTTGTACTGTTCTATTAGCTCTTTTGATCACATCGTCTTCTTTGCACGAACAAACTACTGAGCTCTGGCTGAGGGGGAGTTTGCATTCTTACATCAATCATTGTAATCGTTGTTGAAACAAATTCAATCATTCGGTTCTTTGTGAAAAGATGTTTGATAAAAGTATTACTCTCGTTTGATTGTATGCAAAGTTTGCTTTCATCTTATTTCCGCTGCATAACTCTTTCATTTCCATCTTAATTACAAACGAAAATACAATAAAAAAGAAACTCAGATCCAACAATTGGTATCAGAGCTTGGACAGTCAAATTTGATTTAACAATCATTTTGACGTAAATAGTTCAGCTCATAACAGTTGATACTGATCGTTTGTTCGTCCGTTGAAAAACAGAGCAAGGATTAATCACCATTAAAGTTGATTTCTCAGTGTCTGTAAAACAACAAGAATGACGTCACAATCTCAGGATGATAAAAACAACATCGGCTCACTTTTTAAACCACCTATGCTAAAAAGAAATGAGTACAACATCTGGCAGAGGAGGATGGGTCACATCCTCGCTCAACAAAGCACAGGTTGTTGGAGGTCTGTCATCTTTGGTCCTCATGTTCCTTCAGTGCCAAGCGCTGAAGATGCTAAAAAGTTCGTTCCAAAACCAGTTGAAAATTACACCGAAACCGATTTTCAAAAGATCGAACTAGATGCTAAAGCGTTTAGCATCATAGCATCAGCGCTGCCCAATGAAATATATGCTGGACTGTTACACTGTAACAGTGCCAAAGAATTGTGGGATGCACTTAAGGAACAGTTTGGGGGTACTGAAGAAGTCATAGAAAACAATAGGGAAATCCTGAACCAACAGTATGAAACATTTTGTCATGTTAGAGGTGAATCACTGACTCAACAATTTGAGCGGTTTAGTTGTCTCATCAGTGAACTGAGGCTTGTTAATACTACCTTTACAAACTCGACTCAAAACAGCAGGTTCCTCAGGTCACTGCCCGAAAAATGGGACACTATAGCCTTTGTCACCAGAAATTCACCTGAGTTCAAGGATCTGACCTTGACCCAACTCCATGGTCGACTCCTGACCTACGAAAGGGAGTTGAACCAGAAAAGGAAGTTACAAGAGTCAGGAAAATCCGTTGATGATTACACATTCGGTAATACTGCTCTTCTGGGTCAAGAAGAATCTGGGAGCAGTGGTAAGGACCAGGGTTATGATCACTTTATTGACATAACTGCTGGTGCAAATTTTAACAACCCTGATCCTCACTCTGCAAGTTATGCATTCACTGCAAACGAAAACCAGATGTCAGATAATTTAAGATTTGAACTAAATGATTTGCAACATTTTGATCCCACTGACTTAGAGGAAATGGACATCCTGCACCAACTGGCTTTGCTAAGTGTTAGAACTAGCAAGTTCTACAAAAGAACAGGGAGAAAATTCCCAGGTTTGCATGGGAATCTAAGGGTTGGGTTGGATAAATCGAAAATCAAGTGCTACAAGTGTAATAGGTTGGGACATTTCGCTAGGGAATGTAGGAGCCAAAATACTGGTCCCATAATTACTCATCCTAGCTCAAATCCTAGACCTCAAAACCAAAACACTGTGCACTATGCCCAATATGCCCCAGCAGCTCAAGTGAACACTGCTCACTATGCTGCTGCCCCTGTGCCAGTACATTATGTCCAAACTACTGTTCCACAAATCCAATATGTTCAAACCCCTGTTCCACAGGTACAAGTGTAACCTGTTGCACCTCAAACCACTGCTCCAGCAGCAGCACAACCAGATCAACAAAGTTTTTTCACTCAAGGGTTTGTTGACTGGAGCAGTATGCCTGATGATCTTTGTGATGAAAATTTTGCACTCTATGCTTCTAATAATTCTTCACATGATGAGTTTTGTTTGATGGCACTAGAGTCAATACAGGAGGGGGTTGAAGCTGAGGAGGAACAGCAGTGCTTTGAAACAGTGGAAGAGGTGATTGAAGCAGTGGTTACTGCTGTGGCTGGTGAAGTACTGTTGGAAGAAAGTTCAGGTACTCTGATTGAACCAATGACAGATCCATGGTCCATAGGGGACAAAGAAGAAGAGAAAGAAGAAAAGGCTGGTGAAAAGAAGGTAAGAGCTGATGATGATGAAGATCATCAATGTGATTGTGCAATGATGGCAGCTGCCAAGGTATCTCCTCAAGTTCTTGAAAAACTGTGTTCAGACAATTGCATAATTGCTTTTGCTAACATCAAAGAGGTGAATGAAAACCTTCGGGATAAAATCTTAACTGATGAGGTCAAATTTGAAAGCTCTTTAAAAGAACTTAAAAACAAATTGACTGAAAAGGAAAAAGAAATCAGCTGTTTAAAAGAAGAGCAAAGTATAACCAAAACCCAACTTCAAACTATGGTAGAAAAATACCAAGTTTGCAAAAAGGAGTTGGAGTCTGCCCAGATTACTTGTGAAAGATGGGTAGAATCCTGCAAAGGATATGAGGTTATGCTTGAAAAACAGAGAAAAAGCAATGTGAAGTTTGGGGTTGGGTATAGAAAATATGATGATGAAAACACTGCTTTTGAAAACTCTGTTCAAACCACTGATGAAGCTACTGAGCTTATCCCCACAAACAAGAATGGCCAAGAAGTGAAAATCACTGACAAACTTGGTAACAAAATCACACTTAACAGACCAATGGGTTCCTCCACTTTCAAGGAGCTTGAAGATCATCAGTTTAAACCAAAATGGTCTGATGAGTGTGATATTCTTGAAAATTTCAAGCCAATGGACTTTACATCAATTGATGGTGCTAAAGCTCCAAAAGCTAAAGTCATACCTCTCAAAGATATCCCAGCAGTGGTTAAAACCTCTGCTGCAAAGGAATCTGAAAAGAGAAAAAAGAAAGAAAAAATTGATAACCTGTTTTGTGAATTCTGTGAGAAAAGGAATCATCTAACAAAAGACTGTTTCCACTTAAAAGCTTATGATCTAAACAAAACAAGTGTCATTGTTTCAGCAGAAAGCTGCATTATCTGTGGGAAAACAAACCACAAAACTCAAGCATGTGTGTACCTCAAAAACTTTGATGTGAAAAAGAATGAGTACATTGCTAAAACATCCTTGAGTCCATCATCATCATCAACATCTGTCAAATTCACCAAGAAACAACCACTGTTTGTGCCAGTACAAACAGCTGTTACAAAACAGCTGAACCAAACATCTGTCAAAAGAGATGTTCAGGTTACTGATGCACCACCTGCCAATCAGTTCAGAAAAAGCAGAGAAAAACAGTCTTACCAAAGGATTCCTCACGTTTATGAGGCCTACAAAAGGCCCTCTAAACCCAAAGTGAACAAGCATCCTTTTGGTTACCAGCAGATGATTGGTCAGGACCCACAACAGTGGTTAGAAAAACACTGTCCTAAAACAGTTCAAACCCCTGACCTAACCACTGTCCATCATCTTGCATCCATCCCAGACACTGTTGAGACCCCATCCAAAGCCTTGTTGGCTTTGGAGACCTTAATGAACTAATCTTTTTTACTTCATGTGCAGGGAGCTTCTGCATGCTTTGATAGTCTTTGGTATGTAGATAGTGGAGGCTCCAGGCACATGACAGGATGTAAAGCCCTCCTCAAAGACTTTAAAATCCATGGTGGGGGTGATATATCCTTTGGGAATAATAGTAAAGGGAAGGTTCTCGGGTCTGGTACAGTGCAATCTGGAAATGTAAAATTTGAAAATGTCAATCTAATAGACAATCTAAAATTCAACCTTCTGAGTGTGTCCCAAATGAGTGACAAGGGATTTGGGTCATTCTTCACAAAAGACTGTTGTAGGATTGTTGGACCAGAAATGGTCAAAAAGATTGAAGCAATAATCAAAACTGGTCAAACTAAACTTGTTGCTCAAAGAAGTGGCAATGTTTATGTTGTTGACATGTCAAAAGAGTGTCCCAGAGCTGATGCATGTCTGTTCTCAGCTGCCTCTAACAAAGAGACAGAACTTTGGCACAGAAGGCTGGGACACACAAATCTTAAAACAATCACAGAAATTTCAAAAAATGGTTTGGTGAGAGGCCTACCACAAAAATTGTTTTCATGTCCTGAACATTGCATTTCCTGTTTAAAAGGAAAACAGCATAAAAGTTCTTATAAGTCCATTGAAGAGTCCAAAACAACCCAGTGTTTGCAAATGCTACACATGGATTTGTTTGGCCCAGTTCAAGTCATGAGCCTTAAAAAGAAAAGATATTGTTTGGTTATTGTTGATGACTTTTCTAGGTTCACATGGACTTTCTTTTTGCACTCAAAAGATGAAACTGCAGGCATCTTGCAAGACTTTGTAATACAGGTTGAAAAGCAATTTGACCTTCCAGTAAAAAGCTTCAGGAGTGACAATGGCACAGAATTCAAAAATAGGGAGTTGGATGCCTTCTGTGTGAAGAAAGGGATTGTAAGGCAGTACAGTATCCCAAGAACACCAGAGCAGAATGGGGTAGTGGAAAGGAAGAACAGAACTCTGATTGAGGCTGCCAGAACCATGCTTGCAGATTCAGGTTTGCCTTTAACTTTCTGGGCAGAGGCAGTAAACACTGCTTGCTATGTTCAGAACAGAGTTTTAATAAACCCCAGGCACAAAAAGACTGCCTATGAAATTCTGTATAAAATTAAACCACTGATCTCATATTTTAAAGTGTTTGGTTGCCCATGCTTTATTTTGAACTTAAAAGATTCCATTTCAAAATTTGCAGCCAAAATTGATTGTGGTTATCATCTGGGATACTCAACCACTGCCAAGGCCTACAAAGTGTTTAATACACGGACCAAGGCAGTGGAGGAGACTTTGAATGTTAAGTTCAATGAACTTTCATCAATGAAAATCCCAGCAAACCCTGCAGATCTGTTTGATCTTGAAAAATTCACTTTTGAAAATACTGCTGTCAAGACTAACAGTGCAGGTCCATCAGAGGATACAACACCAGACTATGGGTATGAAATCATCATCCCTCAAAGGTCTGCCACAAAGGGAAAAGCATCAGCTGTTCAAAACAGTTGTCAAAGCTCTACCACTGCTATCTCAACAGTTGTTGACCAAAGTAGCCCATCAACCACTGCTTCCACATCCTCAAACACTGCTGACAAAAGTCCTCAAACAGTGGATAAAAGCCAGCAGTTGTCCACCTCATTACCTCCTATTCCACCACCTTTTGAAACCACTGCTGGATCATCAAAGTCCCCAGCAGTGGTTAGCTCAGATGATACACATTTGCAGCCTTCACCAACCAATGCCATCATACCATACCAAGGAGATTTAATCTTCTTGAGATCTCATCCACCTGATCAAATCATTGGCAACATAAATGAAGGGGTGCTCACAAGAAGCCAAACCCAAAACATTTGTCTTTTTGTTGGTTTTCTATCACTCCATCAGCCAGTCAAGTACCAAGAGGCACTGAAAGACAACAGCTGGGTAGAAGCCATGCAAGAGGAGCTCCAACAGTTTAAAAGACAACAAGTATGGGAGCTTGTACCACTGCCAGAAGAGGTTAGTCCCATTGGCACAAAGTGGGTCTTCAAGAACAAAACTGATGAAAGGGGTATTGTTGTCAAGAATAAAGCCAGGCTTGTGGTTCAAGGTTACAGACAGGAAGAGGGGATTGATTATGATGAAACATTTGCCCCTGTTGCAAGATTAGAAGCAATTAGACTGTTCCTGGCCTTTGCTGTCAACCACAATATGAAGGTGTTTCAAATGGATATCAAAAGTGCTTTCCTCTATGGTACAATTCAAGAAGAGGTGTATGTTTGTCAACCTCCAGGTTTTGAGGATCCATTTTATCCAGATCATGTCTACAGGCTAAACAAAGCCTTGTATGGCTTGAAACAAGCACCAAGGGCCTGGTATGAAACTCTTTCCAACTTCCTACTCTCAAATGGTTTCAAAAGAGGTACCATTGATAAAACACTGTTTTTAAAATGGAGAGGGAAGGATGTCATGATTGTCCAGATTTATGTGGATGACATTAGTTTTGGAAGCACATGTAACTCAATGTGTGAAGAGTTTAGAGAACTCATGACAGCTGAGTTTGAAATGAGTGCTATGGGTGAGCTGCAATGCTTTCTTGGTCTCCAAGTACAGCAATTGCAAAATGGAACTTTCATTCATCAAAGCAAATATGCTAAAGAACTTTTAACCAAATTTGATATGAATGATTGTAAACCATGCAGCACACCCATGGCAACAAATAAGCTGGTCATGTCTGATGAAAAAGATGAGCTGATTGACCAAACACTTTATAGAAGCATGATTGGGTCTCTATTGTACCTAACTACATCTAGACCAGACATCATGTTTGCAACATGTGTCTGTGCAAGAAGTCAATCAGCTCCCAGAAAATCAAATCTCATTGCTGTAAAAAGGATCTTCAGATACATAAAAGGTGCTCCCACACTTGGTATCTGGTATCCAGCTAATGGGAACATCAAGCTTTCAGGTTTTTCAGACAGTGACTTTGCTGGATGTCACACCACAAGGAAGTCCACATCAGGAGGGTGCCAGTTTCTAGGTGACTGCTTAGTTTCTTGGCAAAGCAAAAAGCAAGCAGCTGTTTCAACATCCACTGCTGAAGCTGAATACATTGCTGCTGCAAGCTGTACAGCCCAACTCCTGTGGCTTCAAAATCAGTTGCTGGATTTTGGTATCACTGCCTTAAAGACACCACTCATGTTGGACAGTCAGGCAGCAGAAAATATCATCAAAAATCCAGTTTCCCACTCAACCACCAAACATATCGACATCAGACATCACTTTGTGAGGGACTGCTATGAAAAAGGTTTGATTTCTCTGCATCATGTCCCAACTAAAGACCAGCTGGTTGATGTGCTCACAAAAGCACTTGATACAGCCACTTTTGAAAGTTTGGTCTCTAGGATTGGGATGCTGAACATGGAATAACAAGCAACATCTTGTTTTTCTATGAATAAAAGCAACAAAATGTTTTCAGAAAATCAAAACTCCATCCTTAAAAATAGTTAAAAATGAAATTTTTTCATTAAGTCCTTCAAAGTCTGCCATTAACCACTGATTGTTCAAAAGTCTGCTATACTTCAAAAGTCTGTCCACTGCTGAAAGTCAGCCCCTGCTCTCTCATTATGTTGATAAACTATGTTGTTCAAAAGCAGTGTCTTATCCACTGATATGCTATCCACTGATAGTAAAAATCATCCACTGCTTTCATACCACTGCCTTCATCAGTCACTTTCAACAAAAGTACTGTCCTTCACTTTCAACAGGGATTGTCACGTGGACAGTACATATTGGTCAGACCTTTTGTAACGGCTGCCACCTCAGCATTCACTTTCTTCCCTATAAAATCCCCCACTCACCACCAATACAGGGTTTTACTGTCGAATTGAATTCTTAAAAATTCTCTTCTCAAAGCAGTTTTTCTTCACATTTCTTCACAAATTTCTTCGATCAATCATCCTCAAAATGACAAAATCAAAGAAATCTTCAAAACCCTCATCCAAATCATCATCGAACACAGCCTCCCAAAAGGCAATCTCCACTGAAATTCCACATAAACCATCTCACAATCTCCTAGGTCTTCTCACAAAACCAGGAACCACCAACGTGTTCGATTTCATCATTGACATCATGGCAAAATCAAAGTATAAAACTTTGTTCATCGCCGATGCACCAATCTATTTGGCGACCCAGAGGGAGTTTTGGAAGAATGCAACCCTTGAAAAACAAGGAGACACTGCAACCACCATAAACTCTTCTATAAAGGGTAAAGCTGTCCAAATCACGCCACAATCCATTTCAGAGGTCTTTCAACTCGATGATCAAGAAGGTAAAATCTCTTTCACTAAAAACGAGTTGCAAACTGACTTCATTGAGAGTGGGTATGAATCCACAATGATGAAGAAAATTACCTTAGAAAAAGGTTATTTTCCTTCTGCAACCAGATTTTTATTTCATACCCTCCTACTATGTGTTTCAAACAAAACCACTTCTTTTAATGAAATCCCTTTAAAGATTCAAAATCTGGGATATGCTATTCTTCAAGGAGAAAAATTTAACTATTCTCGGGAAATTTTTAAAGATTTGGTTACTAATGTTGAAACAAAATCATTCTTACTGTTTCCAAGGTTTTTAAGTTACTATTTTTCCAAGAAATTCAGTAAGGATGATTTAGCTGTAATAAACCAGGGTGATCCTACTCAAATAAACAGTTTAACTACTGAAACTTTTTCAAGGATGTTAGCACCTTGCAAAACACAAGCAGAGGTGCCTGAGCAGATTTTAGCAGTTACAACTGCTCCTCAGGTATCTGCTGCTGAGCCCACTGCTCAAGGTGATCAAAGCAGCAGCACAACTGTTTTGAAACCCACACCTAAAATCACCAAAAAGCCAACAAAAAGAAAAACACAAAAACCCCCCAAACCCCTCAAAAAGGCATCTCTGGAGGATGAGATACCAGAGCTCCTGCCAGTGACAACACAAAAGTCACAAGAAACCACTGCTGCTACTTCCTCACAGCAGTTGGTACAAATATCTCAAACCATAACCGAAACTCCTCATGTTTCTTCACAAAAAGAACAGGTTGTACAAATAGGGTCTCCACATCATGATGCTCTGGAAACACTCGTTTCTATCATCCACAGTCCAATGCCCGGGACACATCCTATTTCTACACCAACCATCACATCCACATTTCCCTCACCAATAAAACCACTGTTGGATGCAATTGATTTGAACCAGGCATTATCCAGTCCTTCTCAATCACCTATTTATGAGAATATGCCTCACCAACTGACTGGGTCTGATGTATCAATCTTTGCTAACCCACCAACACAACCTGAGGAGGTTACACCCCTTGAGTTACAAGTAACTCTTGGTGGTATTCCAAGTGAAGCAGCCACTACAACTGTTACACCCACTGGGTTACATTTGGACAGTGGTTACATTCATAAGACTTCCTTGGAGGCAATTCCTTTTATAGCACCTCTGCCAACCACCAGTGGATTTATTTATCCTACTGGCAACATCAAAAGGTTGTCAAGTGTTGAAGGAAGAAGACCCCAGTACCAAGAAAAAGGGGCATCAGTGGTTAATGTTTGGAGTATATTCCCTACATCTACCACTGATAAAACCACTGCTAGTGGGAAATCAGATGATCCCATTAACTTGGGTGATGGTTTAAAGTACCAGAAATTGATGGATCGTATTGCAAAACTTGATAGCTCTGTTGCAGAACTCAAAGATATGTTACAACAGGTGTTACAAGTTCAGAAGGTACAATCAACTGCTGTTCCACCTCAAGCACTTGCTCCACAAAGGACACCTGCTACAAATGAGCTCTGGAATCAATTTCAATCTTTTCTCCAACAACAAGCACAATTAGCAGATCAGCAACATGAAAAACATGTCCAACAGCTGAGAAATGCAATGGAGTCAAGATTCAAGAACACTCAGGCTGATTTAAAGGCTCTCAAAACTCAGATCTTACACACCACTGGCACTGCTCCTCCAAAAGTCCGCTACATTTATCAACTCCCAGAAGATAATGCCAAAAAGGGGGAGAAAATTCAGGAGTGGAAAAGGAAGGGTATAGAGGATGGTCTCTATCTTGAACCAGAAAATTCAAACATGACCAAAAAGATCCCTTTGCCAGATGGTAGCAAGAAAATTGATGTGACAACAAATGCACTAGCAGAAGCAGCTGCAAGTGTAAAAAGGGATAGAGAGGCCAAAAGGAAAGCCAGGGTGGAAAGAATGGATCATCCAGATCAGGGTACTTCTGGGTCAAGGGATCATGAAAATCCTGTTGAGGAAAAGAAGAGGCCTACTAGAAAAGTAAGGCAACCCAAATCCATTCCTATCAGACGTTCAAAGTCTGCTAAAAAACCACCATACAAAACAGCAGATGCAACAGTAGTTACAAAAACTACTGCTTGCCAAACAGTTGTTCTATCAACACACACCACTTCAACACACACAACATCCACCGCTTTACCATCATCACCACCAAAAACAACACCTGCTGACATACAGCAGAAGACAGCAGATGTTATAACATCTGTTGTAATGACAACAGCAGTTGAAACACCAGTTGTTTCAACAGCTGTTAGTCAATCACAATCCACTGCCACAACATCTACCACCACTGTTCCTTCCAAAACATCATCAGTCTCTCCTAAACCAAAAAGGAGAAGGCTAATTTTAAAAGATGATGACACATCACCACCACAAACATCTTCAAAATCTTTAGCCTTTGTCACAATACCAAAACCTGTTCCTCTCTCTTCAGTTCCAATGTTCAAGCCCTTACCTCCTGCAGGTGTTCAATTTCCTCTTGAACTAGCAGCTATTAGAGATGAGATAAAATCCTTCTACTATGAGGATGACCCTGCCAAAAGGAGTTTGCCATCAATAAAGGGATATCCTTGGCCTAAAAATGTTGATGAATACTTGGAAATCAAAGCCAAGCAAGCAGAGGATATCTCAAAAAGAAACACACAAGGGAAGTCTGACAAAGAAATTTCAAGAAATTATCAATATCTGCTCACACAAGTCAGATCCCTAGAGCAATTTGCAAAAAATGTTAGTCAACAAATTTCTGAAAGAGCAGCTGAATCTCTGAAGAAAGACTACATTGAAAGCATCATGGCTCACAAAAAGTACAAAGGAGAGAGATATATGTACAAAGAGTGGATTGTTCCTGAGCTTGAAGATGAAGCTGCAAGAATTCAAGACATGATAAAAAGGAAGGTCACTCACACTCCTCCTAACTGGGCAAAATTTAGAAAGAATGTACCTAACAAACAGGAAGAGCTGAAGAGAATGAAAGAGGAACTGGCAGCAGCTGATTATGGTAACAAAAGACAAGTTGCTAGATGGAAAGAAGATGTGGTCAGGGCTACTTACAAAAAGTTGGAACAATTAAGAAAGAAAGATCCCACAGTTCCTCAAAAGCCTGACTATTCTGAAGCAGCGGTTTCAAAAAGACCATCAAAGCTGCAAATCAGGAGATCCACAGCTCCAGTTGGTGCTGCCATCTACAAAAGAAGGCCACACAAACAGCTGATTGCTGAAACCATCAAAGAGTTAATGGAAGGTGAAGACCTTGGAAAAGAGGGTATAAAGAAAATGATCATGGAAACTCTTGGTTTGGATCAAACTGCAAGTACTGCTCAGCCAGTCATGAATAGGCCAGCCTCTCCAAATACTTCTGCAAATAAACATCTCCCAAGAAACCCACCAGGCTCAAAAATACAAAAGTGGGAAACTGACAAACAGACCTGCGTATTGACTTTGCTCAGGTCTGGTGGAGGAGTGGAGAAAATATCAAGGGAACAAGCTCTTGGCCTGAGTCTTGAAGATTTGCAGGATCTCCTTGATCTTCCACTCAGCAGGGATGATGAAGATACAGATGCCCTAGACTTTGAATTACAATTTAAAGGTCAGATAAGGGAGCTGTTGTTGAGGCAATAAAGATTTCCACAAATAATGAAGAGTTTTGGCATTATCTGTTCCAGGGGGAGATTGTTGGGATTGAACCCTATCAGAGGAACAAATAATGTAAAGCCAAAACTGGATCAAAGCAGTGGATCCAGAATAAGCAGACGTTTACAGTTGGTTCATGCAAATCTCTCCCCTTGAAAGTGGTTTCATATCTGCTGACCTCCTATCTGCTGATCATACTAAGTGCTGACTTACAACTGCTGCTTTATATCTACTGACCAATGTCAAAGACTGATGGAAGACCAAAGCTCTGTTGACTTAATCTACTGCCTTGGGTCAAGTACTGCTGATCCGGACAAGCACTGCTGGGTTCACAGCAGTAGAAGGATGCAACAGCAGTTTAAGTGTCTTTTATGTAATGTAATGTAAAAGCAGTAGTTTAGTACATCAGTATTTATAGATCAGTAGTTAGAGTTTGTTAGGAGGTTAGATGTCACTTTCATGGTGACGTCAGCTAAGATGCTCAGTGGTTTGCAAGTGCCTATAAATAGTTCAGTACTTTGTACTGTTCTATTAGCTCTTTTGATCACATCGTCTTCTTTGCACGAACAAACTACTGAGCTCTGGCTGAGGGGGAGTTTGCATTCTTACATCAATCATTGTAATCGTTGTTGAAACAAATTCAATCATTCGGTTCTTTGTGAAAAGATGTTTGATAAAAGTATTACTCTCGTTTGATTGTATGCAAAGTTTGCTTTCATCTTATTTCCGCTGCATAACTCTTTCATTTCCATCTTAATTACAAACGAAAATACAATAAAAAAGAAACTCAGATCCAACAGGGACGAAATTATGGAATATCTACTGCAACATGCGGAGTCAAAACGGGCCACTCACATCATCGGCAAGTTAGTGGTGGCAGCGTCGGCTTATTTTACTTGGCAAGAACGAAATAACAGATTGTTCTCTTCCAATAAAAGGAGTGCGGCTCAAGTGATTGAGGTGATTCTTATGACTGTTAGAATGAAATTACACACAATGAAGTTTAAAAGAACAAGTAACGTGTCTCAAGTTTTAAACGACTGGAGTCTCCCTCGTGAATTACTGATGGACCAAGATGAATGTGGCTGATTTCTTAGCGCGTTTGGTGGTAGCCGTATCTCAAGTTTTGTGTCGGCTTATGTTTTGTCGATTGTGACTTGTTTTGCTTGTTTTTGCATGTGAGTAGTTGGTTGCTTTGTTTGTTGGCGAGTGTACTCTAGTAATGGCATGTCATTCTAGAGAATTGAGGTGTACTCTATTCCTCACTTGTTTTTGTTTTGGTTGATGAATGAAATTTAACCGGGGTAACCCTTTACCCAAAAAAAAAAAACTTACCCGCCTTACCCGTTTAATAAAACTGATCATTTGACTTGTTCAATGAAGATGACCCGTTTAATAGATTTTGGTTATTGAATTCAATAATTTTCCACTTTTGCACTTACTTGTTACTTTTTTCATTGCCGAAAAGAAGTACATTTGTGGCGTTCGGTAGCTGATGCATCAGCCAAAAGATTGTGTAGACATTTGATCAGGTGTTTCTTTTTCTGGCCAGCCCTTCCACATCTACAATTAGCAGTGAAAAAAGGTAAGATCTAAAAAGAATTAGTAAATTACAAGAATAAAGTCATGATGATGATTATTTATAGAATTAATAACTCAATTACCGGTTCCGGGTGCTGTTATCCTTTTCGTAGTTTTTGAAGTTGGTGTTGCCCGAGGTAATGTTAGTGCTAGAATAGTGGTTTCATTAGTAAATGTGGGAGGTCAGAATGCGTTATTGACTACAACAGATGTGACACTCGACTGTGCTCGTTGGCGTGATCCAAGTTGGAAAACCTTCATATTTCTAAATAGATAACACGTGATTTATACATAAACGGCACTGGATAACATGCAGCAAGGGGGCCCAACCTTGTCGGATAAGAGATCAAGATGCAGTGGTACCGGATATAACACTTTTGTCTTCACCTGTGTTTACGCGGATACAGAAAATACTGCAATAAAACAGATTATTTAGGTCATTTGAACATAAAAAATATAAGCGCGTCGGGATCTATGATGTGTTTTGAACTTGCTTGACAATGGTTGCTTGTTAATGGTTGTGACGATCGAATGATTTGATGCAAATCAATATCAATGAACTAATATGTAACACCCGTTCTTAAAGATTAAGGTTTAACGTATCATTTACGAAGAACAATCATGTAATTAAGATTACATATGCTTTGGAATTACGGGTTTATTAAAACCTTTTACAATTTAAAAGTATACAACATATCATGTGTACGTTCGGCGTTTAACATAACAACGATACATAGTGCGGAAGCTTGTTTCGTGATCGTGTTCGGTTCTTGCTCGTCGCTTGATCTTCATCCGGGCACTCTTGGCGATCACCTATGATCAAATCCAACTTAAAAGTTAGTTTTGATAGTCAAATATTAAGTTCAAACAAGTACAGGGGTTAAAATAGCAAAAAAAATACATTTTTTCCGGTTCAGGGGCTTCGCGTGACGCCAAGGCCCTAGGCGTCACGCCTAGCCCTATTTTTCACAGCCTGTATCTTGAGCTGATGCTGTACATTCTCAGCATGACCCGTTTTCACGGAAACGAGCATAACTTCTTCGTTATTGATCCGTTTTACCCGATTCTTTTTCCTACGCGTCCGTAATTTAATTCTCCATCATATGGAGTTAAAATCCAACATTCAACTTAATATATTTTTAGACTTCTAAGCCTTCGACTCGTTACCTTTTTACCAAATTTTAGCCCGTATATGCATTTTATCAAACAAACATGTTTGTTTGATCCTTATATCACATACACTTCTTCAAATTAATGTTATCTACCACTTTAGGTTCTAATCACAGGTTTATTACATAATTTAAACCCGTTTTTGCTCATATGCTTATTTTGACCCGTTAAGGGTATTTTAAGCACTTTAAAGCTTAAAATCGCTTTCATTCCCTTCTAGCATTGTAGTTCTACATTTCTTATCTAGTAACCTCCCACTACAACTATATGTGTATTGGGTTTAATGTGGATATCTATATGTTCCGAGTTTTACCCCTCGGATTACCATTTTACGGCAAAGACTCATATAAAGCCCTTCGACCCAAGAATTTACGTTTTTCACTATCTAACTTATCCTAAGTATTTATGTTACGCCCATATTCGTATTTGACAAAAGGTCGCAGCGGAAACACTAACCATAAAAATTTTTGCATTATAAATATCTCAACTTATTTAAACTTTTAACTTTAACTTAATTCTTAATCAAAAATCTGTCATCCTCTTATTTGTTAACTAAAAGCATAGCTTTCATTTATTACATTTTACATTCAACGTCCCCGTACAATCTCTCTAGTGACTCGGTCTTCAATCTCTAATCCTTGTGATAATCGCTCATCATCATACAACCTGCATTCACCACATACATTCATAACATTAGTACACATTTAAGAAACAAAGTTCATTCGCGTACACTTCACACTTCGTCATCTTTTAAGCTTTAAGCATTTCATCTGCATATCCATTTCCTGGTGAGGCTTCAATAATGTACCTGCATTACTTTTCATTCTCGAGGTATACCATTAATAACATTAACACTCAACGTGTCTATTCCATACATACATACGTACTTACATACATACATACATATTCATCTATATACATACAAACCTTTCCTACAACATTGCATACATACATACCCTCGTACATATCTTTACACATACATACATACACATCTACATGTATACAAACCTCTCCTACATCTTTACTTATATGTATACATTCATACATACCCTTATACATGCATACATACACTTCTACGTGTGTACATACCCTTCTTACATCTTTACTTACATGTATACACTCATACATGTCTTCATACATACATACATACACCACTACACACGTACATATCTTGCATACTTCTTACATAATCACACGTTATTTACATGGGACTTAGACTTTGATTTATAACTCATAAGCATCTACTGATCGATCAAAATCACGTTTAGAAAGTCCGTCGTAGTCCACGGGTAACAAACCGAAGCCTACGATGCATAAAACAACTTAAATAGCTAATTTCATGTCTTTGGACATGGGGAGGGAGTCGGCGACGGCCCGGGGACCCGTCGGGGTTAAAAATGACCAAAAATAACATTTTTCCGGGTTATGGCGTCGGGACCGCGTCAACCAGGGGGAAGTGGCGTCGACAGGAAAGCGAAGTTTCCAAGCGGCGTCGGCGACGCTGGGAGGTGGCGTCGTCGACGCCTAGTCCTGCATGCAATTCACTGCAGCTCCGTTTCTTCGTTCGTTCGCACTAAAACGCGCGTAACTTTTGAACCGTTTACCCGTTTAACCTCCCGTTTCTTCCTACATGCTTGTAAATTCACATTCTATCATATGAACTTAAAATCCCACATCCGGATTAAGGAAATTCTTAACTTGCATGCAATCGGCTTATTATTATATTCTAATTATTTGACCCATTCATGTATTTATCCACATAATATGTTTATTTGACCTCGATCTCATATAAGCTTAATAATTTCATTGACGTCTATCATAAAAGATTAAATTCT
Source organism: Helianthus tuberosus (assembly GCA_030545235.1). Taxonomy (NCBI): domain Eukaryota; kingdom Viridiplantae; phylum Streptophyta; class Magnoliopsida; order Asterales; family Asteraceae; genus Helianthus; species Helianthus tuberosus. The sequence continues at coordinate 13,332 of JARYGA010054134.1, read as the reverse complement.
CGGATGCCTTGCATCCTCTTAACCCACTTTCGCTTAGAAGCTTATTTTTGACCCGTTATGGGTATTTGCGCATTAAATGGTCTATGACATACAAAACCATACTCTTCGCTTTCACACATGACCATAACATTACTCTAATCGATTAGCTTATTTCCAAAAAGGCATTTAAGGTCGTTCGCCCGATATACCTATCAAGGGCGTTTTTGTCAACATTGCTCCATCCTTTACAACCAAGGACTTCATTGCATATTTAACCAATCCTACCACTTAACTTCAATTCTAACGCATATACCTTACTCGGATCAAAGCTAAGATCCGTTTAATACTTCATCGATTTCATTCAACTCATTCCTATTTGACCTCAATTAACACATTTAGTTAAAATACATATAACTTTACATAAACAACTAAGAAGTGATTACGGAATCACTTACCTCATGCATCCGTGTTCACATCCGTTTCCACGCCTCTTCTTGACCCGTTAGCATTTCGCGCATGAGTCCATCCCACATGATTCCTATGCTTTCATGTCATCGAAATCACGCTATCATTAGCATACTCATTTGTACATGATAACAATCATATCAATCCCATATTTCACACTTAATTTTCATTAAGCATTACTACAAACATAACTCATATAATCATGTCCGTATACGTATAACTCGTGTAACTCATCATGTCATTACACTTAACACGGATTGCTATTACATGTACCATACGACTTCTTATCAACCTACATTTATGACAACGAGTCAACTCATGTTGCTTATACCTAGTTGACTTTCAAAAGTCAACTATTAACCATACATGTCTATTGACTTATCAACATATTCCCGTAACATCATAATTGACCATACAGACGACATTATATACATTTTATCATTCACTTGATGTACGTACTACCTTTTAAGCATAACGTACAACTTATTCATACACAATCTTCTAAATTCATACATAGTGCATCAAATCCTTCTACTAATCAACATGTGGTCTTTAAAATCAAACATCAATAATATGAACATATTATCACTTTCATCATATCATCAAAACCCACTTCATGACTATATTTCTAATCACTTACAAGTGATCTAATCTTAAGTTCTTCATAATTCATCATACTTTTGACATATGTACTACCTTGTAAGCATAGTGTACAACTAATTCATGCATATCATTCTAATCTCATACACAATTCATCAATTTCTTCCTTCTAATCAACATGAATCATACATGCATAACATCAAACATACTAGTATCACATTTCTTTCAATTCTTCTAACAAGAATACATCATACAACTCAAAATACATCAATATTAAGCAAGAACTTAGACATAGATGATTTACCCATGTCATCTTCTTCACCATAACAAATGGGTTTCACCCTTAAACATCAAATTAACCTAATTCATGCATAATCCATGTTCCAAATGATGAATCTATCACATTCTCATGCTCAATTTCATACAAATTCGTGATTTACAACATAACCCATTTCGTGCACCATCACCAATCTAGAATCTAAGACATACCTTACGATCCCCTTGTGAAGGTGATCATTAATCTATGCTCGGTTATGAATTTGAGCTTCGTTTAGCCTTCCAATTTGAGGGAATTGATGAAATTAGGGTTCTTGGCTCCATGGAGCTTCCTGCTCTTTTCATGAACACACTATGTGTGTTTGTGTGTGTGTTTTATTAATTAAAACATAACTTTCCCCCTTATTCATCTTTGGTCCCTCAAGTTTGTTCCCTTGTTTGCTTTGCTACACATTCTACCTTTTTATAATTTTAACCATACAATTAAGTAGGTTAAATAGCCTAGTTATCTATTTCTAGATGTACCATATCATAACATTTTAACGAATATAAACATTCGGGTTTTTGGGGTGTTACAATTTATATAATCATAAAACTCATTTCCGAACCACCTTTAAGAGTCGTTCGTCCGAATTAGCTTACAAGGGCAATTTGGTTAATTTTCATCCTTCTTTAACTACAAGGGTCCTTTAAATACTTGATTGACCCAAAATCCGACTCTTTTAACTATAATCTTATTTATAAACCCATGTGCTTCTAAAACACCATGAACATAATTCAATTTATTCGGTTTACCTTAAAGATAACCGAATATCTACACTTTAACATTGTCTAACTCTTATAGAACTCCAAATTCTACATGATGGGTTGTGTTATTATACATACCTGGCTCGGATCAATATATTGACCCGTTTCAATACCTTGCCTTAATAGCCGCTAAGCAATAGCGATGTACTTATCCTTTCGCTATTTATTCCTATAACATGTAACTCGACAAACCATTAGACAATATTGTCAAAGGGTGATAATTTCACCTTTTGACCCGTTTATTTACCTAGTGATCTTCATCACTTCAAGTAAATGCCAATTCATGTATTATGCTAATTTAAAGTCTACTAGCTAGAATACGGAATCAAGCATAACGTAACGGAATCGTAGTTACGTACCTTTAAAGCACACCTTTCAAGCGTGTATCACCTCTGGCTTGTCCGCTTGACGTTCCGGATTCCTTGCCTAAAGAGTTCAATTCACAATAAGTTTAGAACTCTTTCACAAGCTTTAACGCATAATTTGCTACAATAACCAAATCTGCGTTTTTACCCAACTTTTAACATTTTAACCCTCACTTAGGCGTTCCATCAAACACCTAGCGGGTCAGATTTTTATATAAACAAAACCAAGTTCATGACTTGTAATTATCATCTAAACTAACTTTACTTAGTCAATCCTACATATATCTTAACATCAATATTTCTGAAATTTATTCTAAATTTCAGATTTGTGTTAGAACAAGATCACAATTCTAAGGCTTATCAAATTTTCTTCAAGTTTATTAATCACCTACAATGGTGGTTATAAACTCTATAATTGTCATGAAATCTTTTAACAAGATTTCACCTAGGGTTCATCCCTAGACACCATATCTCTTCTAATTACATTCATGCATGACACAATCAAGCTAAATTTCGATCTTTCATAATTATCCTAGAACTTGAGATGAATCAAAACTTCAAGATTTTACATACCTTATGATCCCTTCAACTAGGTGATCATTAATTTATGCTTGAAAATCGATTTGGACATGATTTAAGCCTTCAATTTGTGGCTTTTGTGAATGTTAGGGTTTTGGAGGATGGGGGTCGCCCTTCCCTGCTTCTGATCGAACCAGACACCAAATGGTGTGTTTGGTTTTTGTTTTAATTAATTCTAGTTTCATTTTTTTACAAGATTAACCCCTCCTTTTTTGTATAACTTATAGTTTGGCTGTTTTTAACCTTATTATAAGTTATTTCTAAACTATTAGCTAACTAGGTTAAAATTCCTAGTTAGTAAATTCTTGTTTATTTAAGAATCCTAATATTCACCGGGTTACCTTTTACCACTAAAGGTAAATTACCCGTCTTTTAGTATAAACGTGGTTTGATTACCAAACTCGTTTTCGGGGTGTTACAAGTCTACCCCCTTAAAGAGGTTTCGTCCTCGAAACATTTCTTACATAGTTCATGGAGTTTTAAACTCAATGCATTTGACCTGAGTAATCTTTTAAGCATTACTCATACTTTACCCAATTGTTAGTATTACCAGAAAAATATATGGAAATATCTTTTTGGTTACAAAACATCTACGTACCTCATACGACATAATGCAACTTGAAATAACGTAATTTCGTTATTTTTACTAGTTTAGTTAGTTTAGCGATATCTATCGCTTTTATATATTATTGGACTCTTTATGAATCCGTTACTTTGATCCGTTTAAAGGTCCTTAGTGAAATCTTTCACTTTTAGCAACAATTTATTTTGTTTTCAAATTCATTTATTCGGTTCAGTTATACCGAATCCACCGCTTACAAGCAACCAAATTTATTTAAATGACCTTAACCGGTCCCACTAACTAGACTTATTAGTCCAGTTACTCTTTACCGCTCACTTGGTTATAATGTGATTCCACTTCACATTGTATTTCTTGACCGTGATCGTGTCACGTCATGTTTAATTTATATCAACGTTTCTTTATCATACTTCTTCTTTTCGAATGTATTGTCTCGCACCTATCGATGTTAAGACCCATACTCTTTGATATTAACCATTTTCTAATCTCCCTCGTAATATCCATATTTGTTAAAACATTGTTTCTTACTAAAACTAAATTTTAGTTTAACGTTTCCTTTTTCTCCTTGTCTTACATCTTTTACTCATTTCTAAGACTTTTACGTCTGAAAATTTATTCATTTCCGTTGTCTTCTCGGTAATATTTTTGTCCTTTTTTGTAAATTATCAGAATTTAAAAAAATTGTGAATCCTTTTTGTTATTTATGCCCGTTTAGATGTTTTAGTGAAATCCCTCACTTTTGTCAACCAGGCCTTTCACGATCTCTTCGCTTTTAACTCACTCAGTTAAGTTAGCGAAACCCCTCGCTTTTATACTACCTTTACCATCCGTTATTATTTTACGCGGGAAGTTTAACCATTTTCCTCGCTTCACGTTATTGACCCGTAGGTTCTTTCACTTAGCCTCGTAGGCTTATTTCTTTAGATTTTTCACCTTTTTAAGGCGAGGCCTTTATGATCCCTTTGCTTCAATTCATGTCCCGTGGGTCATTTTGGCCCCGTAGACCTTTACACTAATTAATATCCCATAGGTTATGATGATCCCGTAGATCATCTTTTATTCTAGTCTTTATTCAAATGTGTATACGTTTATATACGCATATGGCGTTAAGGCACCCCTTTTTATGTTTATAATTATTCACCTTTACTTTTTGGATTTCATTTGACCTTGACCGTCGTCTAAGGCTACATTGTTTTCTTTCGAATCATCTTTCCGACTTCTCGACTTCTAACGTCAATTTACACGTCGGTTTTCTATACACTTACCGTTACCCGGTTCTTACCTGTACTTCTTTACGTCCCATTACCCGGGTTCTTTTATTTCAATGTTTTTAACGCCTATAACTCCTTTACATAGGTTTATTAATATTTCGCACTTTTATTTATCCGATTCGCACTTACTTACTTTAGCAAGTGTCATCCTTTATTAAATTTGCTTGACTTGTTCGTGTGAACATTCGTCACTTATGAACGCCAAACTTCAGTCTTTGTTTGACCCGTTCAGCTTTGAAATAGCCGAACATAGTTTATTCAAAATTTCTATTTATATTATTTTGTCGTCTTTTAGTTATGACTCAAAACCCGAGTCTTTTAAGTTTCCATCCGAGTTCCCGTTTCTCGGTTCACGCATGTGTTTAATTCTTACCCATCAATCGGGTGTTTAACCGAAATCGTTATCATTGCACCCTTTCCGGTATGCATTAAGACTTCATTTCGATTTACTTGGTCATCTTAACGAAATCCGTCGCTTTTATTCGACCATGTCTTTTATTCTTTACGTGACCCCCTTTGGGGGCTTCTGATGGAGACTCTTTTGTGTCTCTCTTTCCAACCAACTCGGGGCATTCAGACTTTTTGTGACCGGGTTGGTAGCATTTGTAACAAACAGAAACTTTTCCGGGACATAGCGATGCAGTGTGCCCCGTTTTCCCACATACCGGACACGGCTTGTCTTTGAAGCGGCACTCACCTTTGTGCCCCTTTCCACATACCTTGCAACTCGGCGACCCGCCTTTAGCCTCCACTTTCTTTCCCGATTCAGCAGTTCTAGCTTTCTTTGTAGGGATTGGATTCACATCTTGTGCCCTCCGCTCGCCCCTTTCAACTTGTTTCTTTAACTCAATTTCCCGCTCCCGGGCGGTGTTGATGATTTCTGTGAGAGTTTCATATTTTGAGGGAGTCATAAACTCCCGGTATTCAGCACTCAGCATGTTGTAATAGTAGTATATCTTCTGTTCTTCAGTGGTGACTAACTCGTCACAAAATCTCAGCTTATCCATGAAGATGCCCGTGATCTTATCAATTGATTCTCCCTTTTGTCTTAACTGGATAAATTCTTCTTTGATCCTGTTAATAACCGCTTTGGGACTATGGTGTTTAAGGAATGGTACCTTAAACTCGTCCCAAGTCATAACCCTCGCCGCTTCGGCTCCCATTTCCTTCTTCTTATTGTCCCACCAATCCTTGGCTTGATTTCTCAATTGACCCGTTCCGTAAGCAACAAAGTCACCTACGTCACAGTGGGTTTGTTCAAACACTCCTTCGACGTCACTTATCCACCTTTGGCAGATTATCGGGTCAACTTCCCCGTTATAGATTGGCGGTTTGCACGCCATAAATTCTTTATATGAGCACCCTTTACGTTCTCCCGTTTTATCTTTCATAAGGTTGACGCTATCCTCCAACCTTTTAACTCGCTCTTCGACAAGCGACAACACCGTGTTTTGAATTTTGTCTATAAACCCGGATAGACTTCCTTCAATTGCCTTCCTTACTTCTTCAGCAATTATCTCTTTCATTTGTTCGGTGCTTGTTTGCACCGGATTATCATCGTTTCCATCAGACATCTTGAAACTGAAATGTTTACATTTAAACGTTAAACATTTCATTCATAACATTGTTTCATTTGTTTCGGTTTAGCCAAGTTCTCAACTTGCTTTAACCGTTCACATTTAATGCACTTTTCGGGTTTGAGCGTGTTAACACGCTCTTCCCATGCACATCAATTCCTTTCTCATTCTTACATAAGACATAATTTGTTAACATAATAAGTTAATTCTTACCGGACGATCGATCAAGCTTGAACCGAACACTTTGTTGACAACCTTAAGCTCTGATTACCAACTTGTAACACCCGTCTAATTTTACTTAAATTTAATAGTAATTCATGCCATTTTTATACAAAAGATACCAAATTAACATAACTTTCATAAGTCAAGTTCATAAGTAGCATAAACCTTAGTCAACTAATGACTAAGTTAAAACATTCAAAAGTTGTTTAACAATTTGTTTACAACCCATAAACATTATCTATTAAAGATTTAAAACATTGCGGAAGCTAGTAAATAGTGTTCGGTTCTTCAAAAGCTAGCTCGATCATCTTCCGGTTGGATCCCAACATCACCTAAGATCAAAACCACAACAAATGTCAGTTTTGATCAAGTTATAATGGATATAACTTGATCATTTTCCCGGTTCAAGGGGGCGTCGCGTGACGCCAAGGGCCTAGGCGTCACGCCTAGCCCTGTTTTTCACAGACTGTTTCTTGTGCTGTTGCTGCACATTCCCAGTTCAAGGTTTATTCAATTTTCAACTTAATTTGGCCATAACTTTTGACTCGTAAGTCCGTTTTAGGTGATTCTTTTTCCTATGCGTCTGTAAATTCATTACCGACATGCCTATTACAAATTTCATACCGAAAAATTTGTTTACGTACCGAAAGACTATATGTCCATATGCAATTATTCGACCCATTCTAACTTAGCCATTTTACTACCATTTAACTAGTAAACCTAAGGCGCTTATTACCCAACTTCCGTGGCTTATTATCACTGGCACTTCATTACCAAACCTATGGCTTCGTGCTCTTGTGACCATTCCCGCCACCTCCTTCTACTTACAATATTAATACTACAAAGTATCATTATTCGACCCGTTTGGTCCATCTACGGAAAATCCTCCATTTTGATGACTACCAAATGACTACAAACCAATTCTTAACCTACGAATTTTAAGTAACGTACATGATCGCTACAACAAACAAAATTTTCTTATCAACAACACATAGTTTAACAACAATTCATCGAATGTAACGGGTCAAGTTACATACCTTTAAAGCAAGCCCTTCAAACGTGCGTCCACACCGGTTTGCCCGCTTGATGCCCCGGCTTCCTTTCCTATAGAGTTCAATCACTTTATGTTTAGAACTCTTTGTTTCACATATATAACGCACATTTTGCCATACATCATAATTATGTGTTTTTAACTTAAACATTTCAGTTTCAAGCCTTCTTTGTGGCATTTCAACAAACATTTCAAGGGCAGATTTTACATGATTACATAACCAATCCTTAACTTATCATTTAGCCCAAATTTTATCAATCAAGCTTTCATTTATAAGGTTTAACATTCAGATTTCAGAAATCTTTTCCTAAGGACCACATTACCCTAGGAAATTGCTCAAAACCCTAGTGTTCATCAACTTCACACAAAACCCATGAATGACCTTCAATGTATTCATGAAATTTCCAGAGTTTAGACATATTTTCACATGTTTTTGTCTAGGTTTTTCTCCTAGACACTACATCATTCCTATTCAATCCTAATAACACACATGCAACATCTAATTTCAGATTCTCCAAATTCATGAGAATTTCAAGTTGAGAGATTTCTCAAAATTTTACATACCTTGTAATCCCCTTGTGATGAGGATCCGTAATCTATGTTTGGATTTTGATTTGGGACAGAATTTAGCCTTCAATTGATTGATTTTGTGGATGTTAGAATTTGAGAGTGGGGGTGTCGCCCCCTGCTTGTTCTTGATCGACCAGACCCCCAAATGGGGTGTTTGGTTTTTGTTTTTGTTTTTATTAAAAGTTGTAACATAAGTTTCACTTTTATCATCATTGGCCCCTCCACTTTTGTTTAACATATAGTTTTGGTTATTTAACCCTATTTCATGTTATTTCTAGACTTGTAGTTAACTAGGTTATAATTTTCCTAGTTAGTAAATTCTTGTTTATTTATACTTTATAATTCTGATATAAAGTTTTATATTTTCGGGGTGTTACACAATGTGACACAAATGTAAAATGAGCTGAAACAAAACCTAAATAAAGTTAAATATATGAACATGTTACCTTCAATCTGAATCTACAATTGAGCCGCAACTTGAACATTAATCCAAATGAGGTGAATAACATTCATTTGCAGGTTAAGTTGTGTAGATTTTAGATAAGTTGCTATCAGACGTGACGTCATTTTTGCTACTCTCTGCAGCTAAAGATGATACTGGTCGATCAACATATAGTAATAAGGAAGGAAAATTGACCCAACTGTATGATTGAAACTGTTAATATGCCAAAAAAAGCATGCAGATTACCTATGGTTCGAACACTGCGAGCCCAACTTGTTAATTGTTTAGATTGTGTGGGGAGACCAACAGTGTTTATGCTTCTCTCTGCTGCTGCTGTTCTGTTCCGATCGCTGGTGGGCGCCGTTCCTGCTGTTCCGGTCTATGATGCGTGGATCATGGAAAGTGAGTTCCTGCTGTTCCGGTCTACCATACAACGTCACGCGGAATGCCTGGAATCGGATCGCCTCCTCAAATATCCGGTGCTTCCTCCATCTTTCCCGTAACTCTTATCCACCGTCAACAACCACCTCCATGGAACACCCACCTTCACGACACCATCATATTCGACCTTCACTGTCATAACCATTGTTTTTCCTCAATTGTTAGGTATTAGGGTTCCGACCTGAAAGGGCCAAAAGCCGACTGCCTGCTGTGGTGGCCAGCCATCGCGTTCCGCCACTGGTGCACGACGTCTCCCCTGCTCTCACGTCTCTCTCTCTCGTCTCAAATTAGGGCAAAAAATCCAAAGAGGAAATCAGAGAAGCGAAGAGATGGTGAGAGGAGGCCACCACATATGATAATTAAACAGCCAATAAAGCCAAAGATCATGCGAAATCACCGTCGCAGACGGTGGATTTCCTCCCTCGTACTCTCCGCTCTCTCCATATCTCTATCTAGAGTCTCCCTTCTCCAAATAATACAGATGATGGCAATATCGTAAATAACAACTTAAAGCTGTCCTATTGGTATACTATTCCTAAGATCATTCATCTTTTGTTATATTATATAATTACCCTAAAGGCCCATCTGATTTGCTTAATTCATCTTTCATCCCTAGGTTTGAAAAATTACGTATTTCATTCATACCGTTTGTCACAACCCGCCTAAAAACGAGTCACATTTTTTGAGTTCTAAGAATTTTCGCATAAACCTATAAATATCTAGGGCACTCCGTAACACTCCGAAAACGACCAATAACACACCCAGAAGATTCCAGAACGACCTAGAATACCCCGAAAAATTATGTAACAACTTAGAACTCTTCATAACAGCTCGGTACAATCCAGAACAATGCGGAACATCCCGACCCAGTCTAGAACAATCAAGAAGACCCAAGAACACTCCAGAACATGCTACGCAACTCTAGACAAGTATGGAGGCATCAAGAACAATTAAGAGCTGGTCTATGTAGTCTTTCGAAGTGTCTAAACCTGGAAATGAGTTGCATGAACTTTCTATATATGAAGAAGCCATAAACATGTAATTAATGTAGAATTATCTAGATTATAAGTATCCAAATCATATTTTAATCCCACAAAAAAATCGAGATGTTACACCATAATTCCATCTATGTAGTTAAATAGGCTTGAACCTCTGCAATGCACGAGTTCATCACCTAGTTAATATTTATATCATAACTCTCCAATCATTAAAAGAATTTATGAAAGATCAATAAATTAAAGCAACCCACTCGAGAAAAAGTGGATCCAATCTTTATGATTGATATAATAACGCACCTTATATGATACACAAAACATAATTTTTATAAATACTTAATAGACCATTTAAAAAAATACGCCATCTAGAAAATTTTGTACAAAACTTTTATTTGTTTAAAATTCAAAACTTTTGGATTTAATCCTTTCTTAAAATTATTTTATACATAAATGCCACGTAACCTTATGAGGGTTGGACTGTTCAATCCCTAACCCGTTTCATCCCCTACCATAAACCAATCATACTGTGACACCTCATCTCCTTTTCACATTTGTTCACGAGTTCAAAGGAGTTTGAAGTAGTGTTGTATTTCCATTCAACCCTCATCACCATCTAACGTTGGTTCATGAGCCCATGGTACCCCTATCTCGCATTACCAAGTAGGTTGCGGCAATGTTCTAGTCAAACACTCAAACCCACCAAACCTAACCTTCCATCTCGTGAACGCTTGCAAGAATTTGAACTCACACCACTATTGTAAACGACAAAAACCATACCACCAAACCATTAGCTCATATTTTTTTTTAAATTAGGCTAGAGGGTATGGTGACATTCCATCCTTGGAGGACCATCCGCCACGTAGGCGCCACGTCATAGTCCTCCCAAGGATGGTCCATCCCCCAAAAGTAGAGGGTATGAGAGGATGGTCCTAGTCATAGTCCTCCCCACCACTTTTATGTTTTTTTATTTTTTTTTAATCTTCTACTTTTTTTTTAACATTTAACAAATAAACTAACAAAATATTTTCATTAATATTAAAAAACATTACATAAACTTTAAAAAAAACAAAAAAAAACATAAACTTAAAAAAAATAAACTTAAAAAAAACATAAACTTAAATCCTAATATATTAAAATAAGCTACTAGTCTTCGTCTTCCATGTCGTGGTCGGGTTTGTTTTGAGCGTTGTTCCAAATGTACTCCACCAAGTCCGCTTGTAGGTTATGATGTGTGTACTCGTTACGTAGAGCGAACATGTTCAAATCTTGTTGTTCCCCACTAACTGGAACAGAATTTCCAGTAGACGCGTTCCTGGGAAACCATGTCTCTGTTCGTGTGCTTGATATAATTTTTGAACGTCGTTTGCGTTCGGCTTCCGCAGGTATTGCTTGCTATACAATTTGACAACCCATTCACAAAACTTGTGCAAACATAGACGTGCGGTTCTTTCAGACATTCTTATATACTCGTCTAATGCATCGGATGCGAAACCGTATGCCAGTTGGCGAATGGCCGACATACATTTTTGTAAATTACTGAAACTCCTTTGCCCCATAGCGTCGTTTCGCAGTGTAAAAAATGGATCAGACTGGGCCATGTCGCCTGCAATACGTAAAAACAGTGGACGACTCATGCGGAACCGACGTCGAAAAATCTCGGCTGGGTACACGAGTTCGTCGGCAAAATAATCGGCTACTAGTTTAACGTGGGCGGCTATAAATTTAAAACGAAACATAAATGAAATTAATTATAAAATACATTTTCAAATCTATATAAAACATAAGGAAAAAAAATACTAAAATACCTTCTTGGCCTCGGTTTAATTTTGCTCGTCTAGTTAGCCGTTGGGACGACGCTTCATCACCCGCCATGATGACCTGAGCCGCGTTCATAACCATTTTATGCATAATATCATCCTCTTCCGAAGATGAAGAATACCACGTAGACGAAGATGATGAAGAAATGGAATAAATTGAAGAAATGGAAGAAGGTGAAGCCATGATAATTTTTGAGAGGGAGATGGGGTGGTAGCGGGTAAAAAATGGTATAAAAATAGATGAGTTTTTATAAAAAGGGAAGAGGGGTTATAAAATGTGAGAGAGATATGAGATTGTAGTGGGTGAAAAGTTGTGAAAAAATGTGTAAAAGAGGTGAGTATTTATAAAAGTGGGAGTGAATTTGGTGATTTTTTGAAATATAATCGTTTGAAATAATAAATTAAATGAGAAATTAATTTTTTTTAAATAACGGCTAGTTTTGGACTTGGGCCCCACAATTTGGTCCGTCGCAAACGGCGAAGAAAGGACAATTTGGGCCCCACACTACTCGACATCGAATCGTGATACGAACCGCAACTCGACTTAATCTGGTTAATTATACGTGTGTGTGTGCCTTATGTGTTACTTGTGCGTGTTATATATATATATATATATATATATATATATATATATATATATATATATATATATGTTGTGGAAATCAATCGAACTCAATCGAAACTCGAAACGCAATCGAACCCAAATCCGAATCACAATCGAGCTATGGTATTTAGTAGTTGGGACTAAAAGTAATTTGACTAGGAAACCCTATCGAATCGAACCGCTCGCAATCGAAATCGAAATATCAAAAGTCGTCGCGCGAAGCACTCGAAAAGTGCGACTGATCGATCAGGCTCCCAGCCGATCGAACAGCCAGCCGAACGGACTGCTGTCCGATCGGACAGGCTGTCCGATCAAGCTGCCTGGCCGATCGGCCGGCACTTACCCCTTTTGGCATCCTATAAATACCCCTGTCAATGTCATTCTTTCTACTTTTGGAAACCTCTGACCGACCAGCACGCTCAACTCATCTCTTCGCAGATTCCCCTCGATTCCGGTAAGATTTCGTCCTAAATCTTGTACTTTCTTGATCTATACACACTCCTACACCTTCCTATCTTTCAAATCTTAACTTTTAACCGTGAAATCATCAAGAATCAAGTGTTCTAGGATGATGTCATCATGGGTTCTTGAAGAACTTCATGATTTGGCCTCAATCCACCAAGAATAGCTTGGATCTAGCCGATTTCCACATAAACAAACAAAGATCTTTAGTAGATCTAAACATATACAC
>JARYGA010054133.1:0-19241 GCA_030545235.1 Helianthus tuberosus | reverse complement strand
AACTGTCAGAGAGAGCAGCGGAAGACGATCAATGGTGACGATTTGCTGCGGGCGATGGCGAAGTTAGGTTTGAAGAGTATGTGGAGCCGTTGAAGGTTTATTTGGGGAAGTACATGGAAATGGAAGGGGTGAGGTCTACCACGGCAGGGAGGCAAGGGTAGACTGCTGCTGCTGCTGATTTTCCGGTGGATATAACGACGGTGGTGGTGGTTATGGAGGGTTGCAGAGTGGTGGGATGGAGTCGGTTCGGGTATAACAATAAACAATCAACTAAACCCATCTGACGAGATGGCGGCGCTGAAAAAGCTGGTCATGGTGGGCCATAGCAGCATGATAATTAACCGAACCCATCTGAGGTAAATCACGATCATCAATATCCAAACCCCCTTTCACACGATCAGGATATTTGTGATGTATAGTGAATCCAAATGTCCCAAACCCTTCAATCAATCTTATTGAACCACCCACAAATATTATTATTACTAATATCAAAATCAAATTAGGAACAAAACCCTTTTCAATAATCCGGAGAGTTTTGTTTATTAAAATCGAGTTAGGAACAAAACCCATTTCAATAATCCAGAGAGTTTTGTATATTGATTGGAAAAAAATATGAGAGCACCAAACTCTGAAAAGAACAGATCTATTATTAATTTATTATGTATGTGTGATGAGTGTGGGTGTGGATATGTATAGTTCTAGAGAGAGAGAGGATTTACCTAGTTGACCAGCTCCGAATAATGGAAGAAAGTGGTGAGAATGTTTGATATGATTTAAGAATTATTATTGTTTTAATTGTACAATAGCCATTGTATTTTATTAACTCCGACACAGACAAGCTTCAGATCTGGTGGTGGGTTGTTGGTGACAGGCTTTAGATCTGGTGATGGTGGTTGTTGGTGGGTTTGATGGTGATGGCTGGTTTGTTTAGAGAGAGAGAGAGTGAGTGTGAAAGAGAAAAGGGGTAATTATATTTGATTTGATTTTCTTATATTTATATTATAAATAAGTAAAAAGACTAAACTGCCCTTAAGTGAATAGACTTAACTGAAAATTTTAACCTTGTTAGTGCTAAAGGACGAAAGATGTACTGAATTTTTCTAATAAAGGATTGTGACTGTAATTATTGAAGTTACAGTGATCCAAACACTATCCATTGCAATGTGATACAAACATAAAGGACGAAAAGTGTAATTTACCCTTACTGTTATAATCAGTTCTGTTGCAGCTGGTATGAAACTAGGATCAACTCAGAAGCAACAGTCGCTCTTTATCAAAACTACTTGGTTTGACTTGAGATATCAATAAGTAGATAATGATTTTTAAAATGCAAATCCAAAGACCCCCATTATTTGGTGCAGGTTTCACATATGGAAAGAGCAAAATGACACTTGTTCAAGCAACCATATAATGTTTGACTTAAATTATGTTGTGGTGTGGGATTAAATCTTAACAATTTGTACAGGTAAGGAAGAACAAGTTTGTTGAAATTCTTCCAATAAATGTTGGTTGTTTGGGGGCTTGCACTTATTGCAAGACTAAGCACGCTCGTGGTCATCTTGGAAGCTATACTGTTGATAGCCTAGTAAGTATTTCTCTCGATTGTATTTAATCGTTGCTTAGAGCCTTATTACATAACATCAACTAATCAAAAGGGGTTGTTGTCTTGATTAACTTTTGTTTGAAACTATAATAACCTGATGTCTTGAGTTGCGTTTATAACATAATCTGATTATATGAGGAGTTAATAGATAATTTGTACCAAAAAAAATGACATCTTGTGTAATGGTAGTAGAAGTCTCTCAATTACTGTCGAAAGAAAGGATAATTAAGTAAATTTTATGCAACTCTTAGACAATCCATTTTTTGTAGCTGGAAGCTGGTATGAAACGACTCATACAAAACTGATTGTTTGGTCTGGAAATAATAGATAAGAAAAAACACACACGGCCTGTTTATCAACCTGACAAATAACAACTGGATAATCAGTTTCAAAATGTAAACCCAACCACCCCCTAAACTGATGAAAGTCAAAACTGCAGGTGGGACGTGTCAAAAGTGTTGTTGATGATGGAGTCAAAGAGATTTGGTTGAGCAGTGAAGATACTGGGGCATATGGTATTGATTCATTTTCGTTCTTCTTCGAAGCCTCACTTATAAAGGGGTGCCTTTGGTTTGTATTTTATGTCTAATGGGTCAAATGGATTAAGCTGAAGCATTTAACTAAAAAGCAAACATGTCAAATGTTAAAATTATTCCCAGGGTATCCAAATGCATAACAACCTCCGTAATCCCTTTTTAAAAAGTAGATTATATTTGTAATAATATATCCTGCTTAATCTCTAGATATAACACAGTGTGGACAGAGGAAATGTGCTCCTTAAGTGAAGCCATGATACTTTGTTGGAAGATTAACCAACTTCATGACCAATGTTATATCGATACTTTTCTTCATCTATAACCACTAAATATCAATGTGCTTTGGTTTGTGGAGAAAGTTGAAGCCATCTCGGTTGTCAGTCATGCATTTTTAATGCGTGTATATTATGTGGATTTCAGGTCGTGATATTGGAGTAAATCTTCCAATTTTATTAAATGCAATAGTGGCAGCACTCCCAACAAACGGGAGCACAATGCTTAGGATTGGGATGACTAACCCTCCTTATATTCTGGAGCATTTGAAGGAGATAGCTCATATCCTATGTCACCCTTGTGTCTATTCTTTTCTGCATGTACCTGTTCAATCTGGTAGTGATGCGATTTTAACTGTAAGTGATAATATCGGTGGACTCAGACATAATAAGTATTAAAGGTGGCAATTTCAACCTTCACTTACAAATAGGTTGATTTGGTTTATGTTTTATTTGTAGAGGTGGCACGTTGGGTAATGGGTTCCTGTTCTAGTCAAAATGAGCCAGTGTTTAGTAGGTGTCAAAATGGGTCGTGTCATGTTGTCCTGGAAGACCTTTTGATGTTTTTAAACATAACTTGCATTAAATATGATTAGAAACCATATTTATCCAATAATATTTTGAAGTTTTCCTGCCTTTAACTAATCTTTTTAGCATCTTACCTAGGGCTGTAAACGAACCGAACGTTCAGCGAACAGTTCGTGAACCGTTCGGCGGGAAGTTCGTTTAATAAACGAACGAACATGAACAAGAAATTCCGTTCGATTAGTTAAATGAATGAACATGAACAAAGGTCTCGTTCGTTCAATTGTGTTCGTGAACGTTCGGTAAGGTGTTCGTGAACATTCGTTCATTTGCGTTCGTTTATGTTCGTATGTTCGTGTTTTAATTAAAGATTTTTATACTTTCATATATTTTATCTATACTTTTTATACTATTAAACTTTTATTTATATCATTACCCTAACAATTAAACTAGGAAACCTTCTTTCACCTTGTTTATGCACCATTTCCCTTTCTTTTCTCATTATTTACATCGACGAGTATGATCTACCTCCGTTCCACAATAAGGGATTCAAGTTCTAGTGCTACTCTTTGGGCCATCCACCTTTATCCTTCATCGCGTTCGCCAAATTTATTTGTGTTCGCTTGTGTTCGTGAACCGTTCGTGAACACACTCATTTCCTTAATGAACGAACACGAACATAAAATATCGTTCGGTAAGTGTTCATGAACCGTTCGTGAACACATTTATTTCCTTAACGAACGAACACGAACAAGGCCTCGTTCGTGTTCGTTCGGTTCGTTTACAGCCCTAATCTTACCCATCTATATTGAATAAAATAAACCAAATTGACTCATTTATAAGTAATGGGTATCTCAAATTATCTTTAATGGGTAATACGGACCAATAAAAAAGAGTTAAAAAGGAAACGAGTCAAATGGGTTGAAAGGCATTTTTATGCAAAACTAGATTAGTACCATAATGGTTTAGTTGTTTTAATCATATTAAATAAATTAATTAGTGATATTCTTTATATAATATCTGGGCATAATGTGTTTCAGTTCAACTAAACAAAATCGCCAGTTTGCCTAACCTCTAATAATTATGTAATGGCTTGTTAAATTTGATTTTGGTTACACCAGAAGTTGTTTACGATATTTGTTGGTTGTGGATGACAGGCAATGAATCGAGAATATACAGTAGGGGAGTTCCGGAAGGTAGTAGATACATTGACTGAGCTGGTTCCTGGGATGCAGATTGCTACTGATATTATTTGTGGATTTCCTGGTTAGTACTTTTGTCTTGGTTTCTTTGTATTCTTTCCGTAAATATACTTTCTATTAATCCACATATTACTAAGACCTTAAATTTAAGATTAGAATCTAGGCCACCAATTTACCTTATGATTAATCCTAACCATTCATTACCTCTTCTCAGACGAGTATAATCAATTTAGTTTCACCTTTGGTCAACATTTAAAAAAAAGCTAAATAACAGATCAGCATCAAAAGCTCTGTTTCGTCACTTATCTCTCCTTGTATGGATATAAAGTTTTTTAAGCAAAGAAAGAGAAACCAAAAAAGTGTTGAATCACAATTGAGTTACATAGCGGGAATTGACTAGAACTAGTACAACATTTGAGGCAACCTTAAGTAAATATGTCTCTTAATTGGCTACATTACTTAAGCTATAAATAAAACTGAGTCATAAATTGATTCTGGATAAAATGTATTATATAAAACCTTAAATTTTTATATACCAAGTTGTAGTATGATATAATGACTGTATATGTCATTACTAATTTACTATGCAGTTTTTTCAAATTGGTACAGTACCTACTTTTATTTTTATTTTGTTTACTTTTTGGTATACCATGAAGTTTATGAGATTACTTTCAAACTTCCATTCCATATAGTTTGGGTAAATCTTAAATTTAAAAGTGGACGTATAAAAATGAAGTTAAAGAAATTCGAATCTGAAATCTTTTAATCTTGTATAAAGCTTTATCCACTTAGTCAAAGACTTTCTACATTTGGTTGTAAGCTCAAAGAATAGTTAATACCAGGGTTTGTTCTTGCATCATCCCGCTGACCCTTAAAAGGTTTTGGTAAGACATCTGCTTTTGTTTTAGATATACCAAAGATCATGCATTGAAGGGATAAGTTTTGGGTTTGTAGGTGAAACAGATGAAGATTTTGCTGAAACCGTTAATCTAATAAAGGAGTACAAGTTTTCACAAGTTCACATTTCTCAATTCTATCCTCGGCCAGGTATTACTTTTTCTTCTAACTAAACCCTGTAGTTGAAAAAGGGACATCAACCGTCATGCGTCAGATTTTGATTCTAAATGCAGGAACCCCAGCTGCAAGGATGAAGAAGGTGGCGAGTAATGTAGTGAAGAAACGGAGTCGTGAATTAACTTCAGTTTTTGAATCGTTTACACCTTACAATGGTATGGAGGGAAAAATCGAGAGGATATGGATTACTGACATTGCCACTGATCAAATTCACCTGGTATGTTTTATCTATAGGGTTCTTAAATCGAAACTGGTGAATCACCAAACCAGTTTTGACACGTACCAGAAATTATCTTATTTGATTCGAACCTGTTTTCACTCATCATCCAACCTACTCTTTCAGGTTGGCCATACAAAGGGTTATGTGCAGGTTCTGGTTGTTGGTCCTGACAGTTTGCTTGGGTCTTCAGCGATGGTAAAAATAACTTCGGTTGGACGGTGGTCGGTTTTTGGTGATGTCATTGAGATTCTGACTGATAGTAGTGACACCGCAATTCCAAGTGACGATAAGGACACGATCAACAAAGAACGATCCTCACCCCGCGCCAACCAAGAAGATGCATGCGTGTGTTCACCAGCAAAATCGGAACCTTGTGCTTGTGAATCAGATGCTTGTGGATCCAACTGTTGTAATATTGCTGCAAATGATCCGGCCCAAAATGGCCCAACTAATCCAAGTTTATTACTGAGGAGGAAACCTTCA
Source organism: Helianthus tuberosus (assembly GCA_030545235.1). NCBI lineage: Eukaryota > Viridiplantae > Streptophyta > Magnoliopsida > Asterales > Asteraceae > Helianthus > Helianthus tuberosus. Next base: position 13,326 of record JARYGA010054133.1, on the reverse strand, counting down.
CCAGCCATGGTGGAAACAGAAGGAAACAGTAATCAGAAACTGGCCACAGGCAATGTGCATTGGGGTCTTCTAGATACAGCTCTTATTGGTGGGATTTTTATCAGCTTCTTGACGATCCTTGCTTTATTTTTGTACGTGGGTTCTTGAAAACTTTTCTTCAACTTTGGGACTTAGATTATGAACAATGTTTGTTTTGGAGTTGGTTGCTTGTAATTTCTGCATTAAACTTGGTTCAGGTAACATTTTATTACATCATAATTTGTACCGACTTTCTTTTTAACCCGCAAATACTCATTTGAGATGAATACTCAATAGACAAGCAGCCTAATTTTAACGTTATTTTACTAATTTCGTGAAAATATATGCGGTATGCTCATATAATGTATATATGCGTGGGCGCTCGGGGAGCAAAAGTGAAAGTGCACTAATTTTAACGTTATTTTACTAATTTCGTGAAAATAACGTTAAAAGAGGGGGACGGTTAATCATGCATCATGTGGTGGCGTTGATAGCCAAAAGACAAGGGGGTGCATGCACTAATCGGCGTTTGTCTCAATTGCTGAGTGTTATGTGCCTTATGTCCAAGGCTTGATGCAAAACCACAATCGAGCCGGGGGTCTCATTGGAAGCAGCCTCTCTATTCCTACGGGGTAGAGGTAAGGCTGTCTACATCTCACCCTCCTCAGACCCTACCATAGCTTTGCTATTGGTGGGATATACTGAGTATGATGATGATGATGACTCAATAGACAAGCAAGAAAAGAGATTGATCTTGTATATTACTTCCGATTGGATATCTATAATAAAATGTTCACTGCCTCTCAAAGGTTAACGTCTTTCCTATCATATATAATCAAACTCTCGCATACTTTCAAGACTACTACTACTACTACTAAAATATGAATCTTGAAAGTCATATGAACAACCACAAACCACAATACCCAGCACTACTGCACGATCTACGTCTACAATTAGTTGAATCAATTCCACAATCATCATCGGTTAAACATCTGTGATCATCACGCGCGTCAGGGACATGGCAAACACTCTCAATCTCTTGACCATCATGTCTGGGATTCAATAAATTTGCTGGGCAGACTTGCATAGACATTGCGCTCGCTTGTTTCTTCTGTGTATTAATCTGTTTAAAGGATTGTCATCTTTAAGGTCAAATTACCAAAACAGATCAGGATATTCACTTGTTGGATAAAGGTTCAAAATGGGTTCAGGTCGTATCAGAGTTTGTGCTACTTGAAACAGGCCAGGTCAGGTGGGACCATGGGTAAATTTTTACATAATTACTAAATCTTTAAGAAAACTATGTAGGAGATTGTATGCATCTAAAAGTGGACTTTTTGGAACTTTCAATGACTCGTTTCCCAGTTACCAATTTATTAGGCCCATTTGAAATAAACACAAACCAAATCGACTCATTAAGTACATGGGTGAAATTGCTACATGTAGTTATAAAATGTGCACCTTGATAGAGGTCAGGTTATGGGGGGTGTATGTATCAGGAAGCCTTTCATGCCAATCACTTAAAACAGGAAGGGGATGACCTTCGGTAGTGAATATATAATTGCGACCCACCAAAGGTGAATCATCAAACAGAAGATACAGGTACTTGCACCTACACATGATAGAAACAATTTCAAGTGTTAATGGTAGTCATATGAAAGATTTAACAGTTTATCAGATGTTGAAATACGTGCAAGCAAGGGCAAAACTGAAGAAATGTTTGGAACCAACTAATAAATGTCAAATAGGGAAAAACTGAAATTTTGTTTGGTAAACGCTATAGCTAATAAGCACGTTCATGTTGGTTCAAGAACATTTGCACCTAAAATGACACCTGAGTATATGACATACTCTCTTGCATTCAAAGAGAAAAAGATACAGTTTGACTTTAACGTCATCGAGTCAACTTTCGAAACCTGTATTATCAAGATGTATTTTGATGAAAGTATTGTACTTGCTGAAAGTTGTAGACGAAACCTGTATTTAAATATGGATATATAAAGTAAAAGGTTTGACCTCAGAAGTCGATGGAGCATATATTGCACAATCAAGAATGGAAGCATGTTAGCAATATATGTGAAGTGTTCTTACGTTTCAGCCAGGAAGAAACTATGCTGGTGATCTTCTAATTGCATGGTTGTTACATCTCTAACGCTTGCAAATCCACCTTCAACTTTTGTGTGTAAATTAAGGGAGTTCACAATCGCTTCACCAACTTCCATGTACCAGGGGTCTGGTAGAAGAAAATGAGATAATTTATTACTGACAAAAAGATCCTGGATCAACTACGGATTACAGAACCAAGAATTGAAACAAATAATTGCAAACCTTTTGTTGCTTGATACAAGTAATATGTAGACTCTGCCAACTCCGGACGTAAAGGATAATATTTCTCTGTAGGGTGCACAATCTGATGATCCAACAGATATCTGAATCATTTCACCCAGCAAAGCTTTTTAGGATAAAAACGCTTACATGTCATTTAAAAAGCAGAATGAAGCTTCATTGTTCATACCTTTCGGGAAGCACACCAAACTTTTTCCATACGTAAAAAAATTCACGATGTGTTAAGTTAGCAGCTGCAACATCCCCAACAAGAACCTGTAAACCTGGCCAAAATGCTTGAAGACTTGTAAGTTGCCAGTAAGTTGCTCTTCCGGTCCTCATATCGGCTTCATGATACCTACATTTGGAAAAGCAACATATTTGGAAGTCAACGTACAAACCAAGTAAGGTCCCTCATTTGATTATAACATAAACCCTTAAACAGTAATTATGAAAGTACATTCTTTGTAATAGAAATTGAATCTTTTACATACAATGTGCCTTTCTTGGAAAGATAATCAAAACTTCATGAGGGATCATTAAAATAACATAAGTAATTCCATGAGGAGCAAATCACTACCATGAACCGTATCTGAAATATTTCTGCACAGCAAGATACGCAGATTGAAACATCCTCCAAAATTCCTCTTTTCCAAAGAGAATGTGAGCTTTGATTAAATACTCATAAAAAGAATCAACCCCTGTTACAAAAAAAAGTTCAAAATCACAATATAACCAGAGCAATAATTTAAAAAGATAAAAAAGGACAACATACCAGCACCAATGCCGGAAGAGTATTCAATCCATTCTCCAGTTACTACATCAAGTGTAGTTCCTAAAAGGTTCAGAGAACTCCGCATGCCCCACAACTTGTGAAGAGCATTCAATGCTGCGTGTTCAAATCTTGCATCACCCGTTAATCGTGATAATGCTCCCATTTCAAGAATAAGTGATCCTGTATTCATGTAAGATATTAAGCCCTCAGAATTTTCATCAGATTTTAGTTTGAACAAGAGGTGGCAAGATGGGGCGTTTTTTAAAATCTTACTCATCAGAAAAATTTAACACAATTACACAAGTTTACCCATTCATAAGCTAATGGGTCAAATTGCCACCTCTAGTTTGAACTTCGAATACTAAAACGGATGGTCACACTCCCTTACCACAGCCAGAAGTGCTTGTTTCGGTTGTCTCATTCTCCATAACGCCATACTGCCCAAAATTTCGCATTTGATAAGGTGTCATAAATCCTTTTTACAAACAAAAGCAGAAAATCTTTATTATACTCTCAAGTTGCAAAATGCATAACTTTATTGAGAGATGGAAATCTAGTGAGACAGTGTTGTTGTTCTGACAAGATAATTTATGTAAATAACGTAAAATCGCCCATCAAGATTCCACAGGGTCTCTAATGTAATTACTATAAGTATAGAATTAGACACACAAACACAGTATATAATCATGCCACATTATGAGGCAAGTTATAAAACACTACATAATTTCCAGCTTTTTTGGAATGCAATCGGGTGCTTCTTTCGGCAAAATGCACACCAGCAAATAGTGATTATAAATGCAATAAAAAAAGATGAAAACAATAAAGTACAATGTTGTATGTTTTAGAAATAATGCTAGAAGGTTCTTTTAGTAATATAAGAGGGAGAGAGAGATGGAAATACCTTGAGGTTAATCCAGGCATAAGGCAAACCGGTGGGTGTATTAAAAGCTGGTAAAAAACGCTGCCCTAAATCTTGAGCCAACACAAGGAGTTGATTGTTGTAAGTTCCTTGAATGAACCTGTTTGTAGAATCAGTTGCAAGAATATGAGCAGACACAAGTCCTCCAAGAAGTCTTATGTTGCACTACACAATAACGATTAACAGGATTACACACCATAAACTTATTCTATTTCAAATCGGCTATGGGCGAATCAAGTGGGTTGGGTAACAGGATCAAATGAAAATGGATGATTATTTATTTAGTATGGGTTGACCCATTTCTCTAACTTTTTAAATTTGATCTGGTTGACCTATTAATAAGTACAATGGATCTGACTGTCACCTAAGTAAAGATCTTTTGAAGATTAGAAAGACCTTTTCGGAGGCTTATACATACATAGCAAAACAATAATAATAAAATGACTAGTAGTCTTTGTTGGGCAAAAAAGAATTTGAAGATGAAAGCTACATGAAAACAAGTTATAGTCAGTAAATAATACCTCAAAAAGATTTATCCTTGCATCAACATCAAATGATAGATTTTCTGAAAGCCACATAACCGCCTTCTCAAACTCTGTGTTGTTACCCAATATTACAAGACTGCAAGAAAGAAGAGAAGCAACAAAAGGTTTACTACTTACTACTATCCATGAGATATCTCATTTTGAAAATAATGATAATACCTGGACAATGATTCAACAAGTGTAAGCGCGGTTCCATTATATTCTCGGGGTAAGTTTTCAAGCTTTAAATTCCCAAGTTCACTAAGGGAGTTGGTGAAACTTTTGGTCATAGGTTTTAATTCATCATGCTGCACAACCATGAAAGAATACTTACTTACTTAGTTGCAGGCAGCATTATTATCTTTATACGAACGAATCAATAGGTCATAGGCACTTACCGGAAATGCGTATGTCATGTAGTTGTCATAAGCATGATAAAACCTGAAGAAGAAGAGGGAGGAAACTCAGCAGGAGCATAGTACAAGACTCAAAATGCTCATTGAATACAAGTAAAACAGAACAGAACAGAACACCCTCAACTCATCATCATCTATCTATCTATTGACATTGGTTTGGTTTGTGACCTAAATGCACAGGTGGTTGTGTTAAGTTTTAGAAACCTAACAGATAGAATTAGAATATATTCATTCATTCATTCATCCCCAAACACCAAACCAAGAAAGAAAAAAAAACTTACATCTTGCGAACCTTGTCACTCATGCGTCGTCTTCTCTTAGCTGACAGTTCCGACATGGATGTTGTTGGACTTAGTAACAGGAACACGATTAACCAACGAATCATTGCTCCAAATCAAAGATCGGACAAGGCAGGCTGGGTGTTGAAGTAGAAGAAGAAGAAGAAGAAATCTCAATCAATTTTTTGTTGATGGAGGGTGGGTGAGCTGGCACACGTTGAATTTTTGGACCAATAGGAGATGGGCATACGTGTTCCGGTTCCAATCACAACAAAACACATCAGATCAACGGGACAAGCAAGCCCCCCCACCCCACCCAAGTACATTGAATTTTTGTCGACGTCGGTATTCTTATCCTCATCAAATAAACATTGCTCTTGTTTCAATTAATAATGGCAACAACCACACCTGGTGGTGTTGAGATAAGCATATAATTGAAACAATTAAGGAAGATATGGTCTACGATAAAGACCTAAACATTGTTCCAACCACTACCTATGTCACACTCTGCTCGTAGCGAAAACGCATGTGTGTAAACAATCTATATGAACAAAATAAACAGCAATGCCATTCAATATATTCTTCGAAATTTAAGAACAAAAGTTTAAGAACTTGTTCACCACGTTTTCAAAAATATTTCAATATTACATCCAATGTTTTAAAAACCGGTAAATACCGGCCGGTTATACCGGTATTACCGTTTTCAGATGTAAATCCGGTACGAAACACCCCGGTAAATAAGTGAAACGGCATAAGGTTTGTACCGGTGGTAAAATCCGGTATACCGGTTTCAAACATAATACCGGTACCGGCCCAGGGTTATTTTAGTTTGGGTTACTTATTTTTATTATATATGTTACTTATCTTACGTATTTTTTTATATATTATGATTATTCGTAACTAAAAGTTCTTATTTAATATTGTATGAAACGAAAATAGTTATCCTCTAGTTGATAAGGATGACGATAATAGTGAATTTCATCTTTTATGCGATCGTGAACTTGATGTATTCAACACTCAAATGGCTTAAACATGTCGTACACTTTCATTTAAAAGAGTTTGTTGGAAAATTGAATGATTTTCGATTGTCTTTTGGATAATTTTTTTATTATGAATTTACTTTTGGATCATCTTTTAATATGTAATCATGCATTTTTGGATTAACTTTTGAGTTGATGTTGTAATTTATGAAATTATAGAGTTAGGTAGTTAACCCGGTTGAACCGCTCGGTACAACCTGGTTCAACCGGTTGAACCATTTTTTAGCCTAATCCGGTTTGATTTAAAAACCGGTTTTTAAAACATTGATTACATCACAACTTAAACAAAATATTGTTTTTCTTTTTGTAAATAAACAAAAGTTTTGGCCTTTATATTTCTGCACGAGGGCGGTATATAAAAGACAAATTCCTCAAAAGTGACATTGTTCTCTTGTATTTCCTTGTTCCTTGGCTTTCCGCCATGAGATGCTTATTTTCCTGAAATACATGTTTAGTTGAAAAGTCAACAATAATGTTGGTGAATTTATGTGTTTTGTTCTTGTAGCAAATGAATCTTAAATAAAACATTTGTAAATCTTGTATTGAAAATCAGTATGCATAAGCGTCTTGGGAATTTGTTAATCATTAATGTTTTGCAAAAACATTAATATGTGTGCCGACATAAGTAAGTAACCAAACCTAGACGATGGATGTCATTCCGACTATTAGGACAACAAAAGCACTACAATAGGGTCTCGTGGACCAGGTGTGGAGCTCGCTAAAACTCAATAGATCTACACCTTTTGTCACACCCCTTTCTAAGGCGGAAGCACGATGTGTGATCCTGAAAGGTTCTCATTGTATACGAATGGTAAACATACTACATGCTCATAAAATAACTCCAAATGCCATTATCATTACATAATTAAAAACATAAGTTAAGATTTTACATCACAAGATAACATATTGTCTGAAAAGTTTACAACTTTATTTAAAGACGAACATCAAGGTTTTGATTCTTATATCCCACACATGATGGAATAAAATAACCAAATCCCACAAAAACAGGCATCAGAGTCTTGACACGACATGACTAAAACAAAAGCGACATCTTGGAGCAAGAGTAAGACCGCACGCACATCCACTTTAGTTACCTGAAATACATGTGAGTTTTGGAAAATCGTCAACATAATGTTGGTGTGAATTCATGCAGTTTGTGTAAACATTTAAGCATTCGTTGTAGAAAACCTGGCACATAATTATACTGAAAAGAGTACTTCTGTAAATGTAAGGAAATCGAGATCGCTAATGGTTTGCAAGGCCATTAACATGTGACACGACATAGGAAGCATCCAAACCATAGGCATTTTTACTTGTCGATTCACGACTAAAGACACAAAAGCACTGCTTGGTAAAAGTGTGGCCAAGAGTGTGGTTGCCTGAAACCCATTAGATATAACCTTTCGTTCCGCGGTCTTGGTATGTAATTGATTAATGGCGCTTATGGCACCCTATTCGTGACATGATCTAAAGTATCATTCCTTAGTTTTTGTATTCAACATACCATAGCACATGTATTTTCCCCCAAGATTAGAAAACCAGTAAAAGTTTAAAAGCAGGGACATGAACTCACAACTTTGCGTATCCTGCGCCGTAAACTTCACCGGTTAGTTTCTTAGCGTCGTGACCTATACGTATTCTATTAATGTTAGTCACTAGACTTGTATCACACAAGTACAAGTCACCATCTATTGTTTATGTATATGTTCTTTGTATGTTCATTCTTAGTGAGGGTCGTGCCCTTGTTTGTTGGGTCTTGCCCGTTTGTCATGTCTTTACACTTTGAATATGTTTTGTATTTTGTAAATATATATTTTACTTCTAAAATATATATTCGTTCACGTAGACTTTTCATGGTAATAAGTTGTTAAAAATAATTTATATTTTTAACTTTTCGAGTATGTTACTTATATTATTTTCCCAAAAATAAATATAAGTATTTCGTGAAATAATATTCTCAATATTATTTTTGTACAAGTATACTTAGGAAAGTATACTTGTATTTTAAGTAAATACTTGTGTATTTTGCATTTTTCACCAAAAATCAATCATTTTGATTTTTATTACTTTCCGGAATTATATCTCTTAAAAATAATATATTTTTACGACTTGTATGAAATATATATATTTGTCATGCTATAAAATATATATATGGTTATTCTTGATATCCACCTGATTTTTGTATAAATTTCAATACTTGGTATAGGTTATATATTTTTGTCCAAAAATATATATTTAAGTCCATAATTTGTCCAAGTTCAATAATATGTTAAGGAATATATTTTCATAAATATATTTTCTTGTATTTGTCCATGTATTTCCTTGTGAGGAATTTTGTATACTTGTATACTTTAGTATTCTCATGTATTTGTATGTGTATTTTTGTATTCATACTCCTTGGGAGTATTTAGTGTATTTTCAAGTTCCTAATACACTAATATATATAATACACATAATATACACTTAGCACAAAATTTGGTAATCACTAAATATATATATTTTCCCTAAAAATATACATACTTAATATTAATTTTTACTTGAAGAAATCACCATTTCTTGACTTGTAACTTTACACAAAAATTAGGGAAACCTTGGTAAATATTTTTAGGTGAATTTTTAGGGAATAAGTTTCACCACAACTTATATTTTCTAAGTGTCAAAATTTTATAAAAATTTTGACATAGTTTCCCCTAAAAATGGAGGTTTCCCATGTTTTCAAAACATGTGTTTATTTTCTTTTTTAACACCAAAAACAATTTTCAACAACAATCATCAACAACATATACTAATTTTTCCATATGAAACATCATGGTGAACTTAATTCTTGTTAAAAATGTGTAGTCTTTTTGATCCACACTTAGCATATTATGATCTTTCCAAAAATAAGTGTTCTTGAGTATTTTAAACAAACTTTTATGAAACTTTATTTTATTATGTGACACCATTGTCACTTCAGCCATCAAACAAATGCCAAACCAATGAAATATTGTATTTCATACTTGGGATTTGTAAAAATATGTGTATCGTTTGCACACATCAACTCTTGTTCGATTTCAAGCTTTAAATCGCTTTCTGGAGGGTTATACGCGCTCTGATGCGTATATAACCAGTTTAATGCAACGAACACTCCGGAATAGTGAAATAGGCTTAACATACCTTAAATAACCTTTACATAACTTAGAAATAAGTTTTGAAGGCTTTGGTATGGCAAAATCAAGTTAAATCGCTTACAGGGACTAAACTTGACAAACTGTGAAAGTATGCCAATTTGAACTGTAACGAACATTACGGAACATTACCATAAGTTAAACACACCCTAAATATCCTTTACATAGCTTAGAAATAGGCTATGAGGGGTTCGGTGTGCTAAAATAAACTTCTGGGTCATTCAGGGACTAAAAACGTCAAAAAGTGCATAAGTTTGCACTTTCGCGCATAACTTACGTTCTGAATACATCCAGACATCCAAAAATTTATGTAAGCACTAAAATATTTTATTTTAGTGTTTGGCATGAGAAAAATCCATTCGTCGCGAAATTTGGATCGTTTTTCGCACTTATGCGCATTCCGTCGTAATTAAGCGAACATCGCAACCGTACGGCCAAACGAACCGACATCTGAGATATTTTTGAGCACATTTTAAGTTCCCTATACCTTAACTTCATTTTAGAGCTTTGAAATGGGGTTAACGGGGCTTAAACGTGTCAAAAATGCATCAAAAACCAAGTTTGGAGCTGTAGGGGCCTGTTCTGCCATTTTTCAAACTTTCTGGTCTGCAAGGTCCTTACGGACCTCAACACTGATAATGTTGAGGTCCGTAAGCAGGGGTCAGATGCAGAAACTTGTTTTTAACAGCCTGTTTCCAGCCTTTAAACACTCCAAAGGCCAAGGCCAAGTGTCAATACCTTATGTTGGGTGGCCAATTGAGGTACCACAACTTTCCAACAAGTGTACGGCTTAGATCGTGCCCCCTTTTCCAAGAAACGATCTTAACGGCTCTCCGAATCCTATAAATACCCAACCCACCCCATTGCAAAACCCACAAGAATCTGATCTTAGAAGCTCTAAGTTGAAACCATTGTTTCATACCTGAGCTACTTGGATCAAGATTAGCTTTCGGGGACCCTTTGTAAGTGTTCCTTCGTTCTTTTATTGCTTTTTGAGTCCGAAAGTCAAACTTTGTTTGACTTTATGCATTGACCAGTTTATGGTCAATGCGAAGTTCGTTTGAACTTCATAACGTGAGCGTGATCACGATGGTTATAGTCCCTAGTGACTATACCTACTGATTACCACGTTATCTAGGCTCAGTGACGAGTCGTAGTTTCGGCCAAAATGCGCATTCTTGCGTATTTTGTAACCAAACTACTCTTAGGTATCAAAACCGTTTGTTTTGATACCAAACCTGTTTTCTAAACTTAGTTAAGCATGTTTTAACATGCTTAGCTTGTCACTTTTAGTATAGTGCTTATATAGGGTCGTAAGGTAAGCGATCTAAACAATCGCTTATACTTTCAAACCCGACCCGTTTGGTCGATCATTAGGATCCGACCAAACACATTAGGTGACCATAGTATATAGGGAATAACCTTCCGAGGTTATACCTTATGGTCGGTTCGTTTAAGTAGTTGTATGATAAGTAGTTTATATGCCTTAGGTAAATTACCAAAATACCCCTTTTCGTGTATAATTGGTAATTAAGCTTATGTAACCTAAACTTTTGTACATAACTGATTATACAACATGATAAAACATGTATAGGCATATAATACTTGTCATAGGACTAGTTAGACGTCTCGAACGCGCTTTGCGCGCACGACGCGTTAAAGTAGCGTAAGCTACCTTAATGGGTCACGATGGGTCGAAAGCACTTAGGTTAGGTTTCATTGTAGTATGTAGGCTTTGTTAAACCATATTACATGAGTTCCCATACTCATTTGGTTTACGAGCCCTCATTCTATCCGATCCTCCGATTTAGGTCCGGTTATTAATGTAGTTACCTATATTAGGTGCCGTTTGATATTCGTGACCTTCTAGCTTTGCTTGGTGGATATCTAAAGTCTATTGAGCAATCTCAAGTGAGTACATAGACCCCTCTTTTACTGTTTTCCAAACGTTTTGGGGTGGAACACATGTGCCTACTTGTTACTTTCATGCTTTCCATGTTTTCACATCATATACCTGCTATGTTCGTTAGTACATTATAGTACATGATTTCATTGTTTTCATGCTATGTATGCCCATTGTGTGCGTACTTAGTACATTATTTTACATTACATTCTATGCTATGTATGCCCATTGTGTGCGTACTTAGTACATTATTTTACATTACATTCTATGCTATGTATGCCCATTGTGTGCATACCTAGTACATTGTTTTACATTACATTTCATGCTATGTATGTCCATTGTGTGCATACTTAGTACATTGTTTAACATTACATCTTGATGGTTTGGTTTGAGTAAGTGACTTAAGTAACGAGGCGTGTGTAATATGATACAAGCATGGTGGATACGCCGCTGGTACTTCCTATATATAAGTGTTTGTATGGTATTACATATCGTAGCGTTATTTGAATCATTTCAATTTGAGACATATAACATTTTATACAAATAACATACTTTTCACAAGACATTGATTTACAAACAACTTATCTTATACAAACTCATTTTACATGGTTATTCATTTAACCATACATTATTCTCTTATTTATACATATCATCTGAACTTATTGTTTTTCAAACGATTTACAAAACAAAACAATTTACAAGGTTCATGACTAAACTTTATTAAACAACTCTTTCTAAACTTACAAGTCATGAATCCTATTTTCACAAAACCTATGTATCTCACAGGCATTTTTATGCTGACGTACCTATTTTCACATGTGTTTTCAGGAGATGATGCATAGGACTTATCAAGACATACTTAGGCGGACCTGTGCCTTAGTGACTTAAAACGAGACAAGAACTAGTTAATTTATGTTATGTACTCTTTGTTTCTTGTTTAAAACAATGTAAACTCTCATGTTTGGTTAATAAAACGAAACTTTAATTGCCATGGAATTGAAACGATTAATTCTGTTACAACACTCCCCGACGTTTCCGCCACGTTACGTTTCTCACGTGGTCGGGGTGTGACATAAAAGATGGTATCAGAGCCAATGGTTATAGGGAATTAGGTTATTAGAAATTCTTTGACCTAGTCTATAACCTTCTTAGGACCCTAACGCGAGTTTACTTGCGTTTAGTCATAAAACAATACCGTCACCTATCCTTAGGCGACAATCACAACGAGAACATTAATTCCGAATCCGCTTTGAAAACTAATCATCTGTTTTTGGATGATTGATTACTAGGTTTTGAACCCTCTGTTATAAGGTTTTGAACCCCTTTGAGTTTTCAAACTCTCGTCAAAGTTTTGGGTCCTAAATTGTGTGAACACGTGCAAACTGGAAGAGTGAATGCATGTTCCCTGAGTTTTCTGTCTAAGGCTAGAGTGTTCGTACAAATCCACATAATCGGACCAGTCACTCTTACCTGGGAACTCTTGGGGTGAGTGTTCACTTATAGGCGAGCATGTCTTCAGTGATACATTAATATGACCCGTTTACTTTGATTAGTCACCATCTCATTTGTTTGCCTTAGGTAACAAACAAATGATCGCAATTTCTATGCGTTGTCATTTTGTTTTAATTGCCGAAAACATTTCACTTGTTTCTTCCTATGTCTTTCATTTTCTTCTAGAATGTCTCTTCCTCTCAGCAACGGTCAAATGTCCGAGCAAACTGCCAAATTTGCCCAGCAAATAGGCGAAGTGATTCTGAAGACTGTGGATTTAGGCATTGCCATGTCTCGTCTCAACAATGAAGCCACTCAAGAGTCACCGAAGGAAGCAGAGGTCAAGCCTGCACCAAAATCAAGGAAGCGCAAGGCTTCAAAGAAATCCGCAGCAGGAGCACCTAATCAAGCGGGACCTAGCCAGGTAGCGACGCCACCAGCTAGGAAGCCGTACATAGGAATTGCCCCTT
>JARYGA010054132.1:0-28835 GCA_030545235.1 Helianthus tuberosus | reverse complement strand
AAAACTTGTTAAATATATATTGAGAATATATATTTCATAGTAAAACGCTTACGTGATTTTATGATTATTTTGTGAATTATATATTATTTTTAGAGTAAAAATAATATAACCTGGAAAATATTATGAAAGCACGACTCCAAAATAATACTAACGCTATCACAAATAAATGTCGAAGTTACACCGGTATTATTATTACCACCCGAACTTTAAATGTAACTTACGTATTTTTGGAAAAATACTCTTAATTGTGTATTTTGATAAAAGTGTTATTTTGGAAATTGTAAGGTATAAAATATAATATTTTTGGGAAAAATATGTATATTTTGGAGATAGAATATTTTAGATAAATGAATTAAAATATATTTTAAGTGAGACTTAATAATATATTTCGAAGATATAAAAACGCACATGTATAAAAACCCCCATCCTTGGGAAGGAATATAATTAATAAATAATTAAGAAGTGTAAATACGAAATAGTTGTCTAACTATTTCCCAAAAACGTTAAACCTTAAGCCAAGGCACAGCCGTCCGTCTAATAGAAGTTAGTACGTGTAGGTCGTCACGCAGCAGGTTGATTGGGAGATACTATTTCGAGACGCACTTCTGTGAGTTCATGTCCCCATTTTCTCTTAACTGTTTTCAGTTTTTAACTGCGGGGGTGAAATACATGTTACTATGATTACGAGTACTTTTTACATGGTATGGTTAGCGTAAGGAGGGTTACTACTTAGATCATGTGAGTGGGTAGGCGGGAACTGGAGGCCATTAATCCTCATTGTAGGACCGAGGGTTGTAATCGGTAGATCTATCTGGGTGTAGCGAGCCCAACCCCAGACCCAAACAGAACGGACCTCGGGGTGACTTTGAGCCCGACGCAAAATCCGCTAGGTTTGAGTCTTCCTACGACACTTCACACATATCAATGGCCTTGCAAACCATTGGTGATCTCCTTATTTCCTTATTTGCTACATACCACGGATTTTATACTTACAAAGGTTTTACATACTCACTTTCACATGAACTCGCTCAACTTTATGTTGACTTTTCAACTTACATGTATTTCAGGGAATCAGGGATCTGGCGGAGTATGCTACATTTTCACGCTGCGTAAGAGTTATGGGGTCATCCACGTTTAGGGATTGTGACTTTTACCTGGACGAGTCGCAAGTCTTAAACGGAGTCTATTTTATGTTAATGGTTATGTCGTATGAACAATGTTTTTATGGGTTGTAACTCGTTGCATGTGTTAACTTTAAACAATGTTGTGGTATTTTACTTTTAAAACTTGAATTAATGGATGATCTTCATGGTTTTATTTGCATATAGCTTTGTTGTGATTAAGCTATGGTATTAAGAAGTCACACCATAATAAACCCACGCTTCCGCAAAGCCAGGGTGTGACATGAAACGCGTTCGGAACGCCTAACTAGTCCTATGACAAGTAAAATATGCCTTAACATGTCTAATATTGTTGCCAAATCAGTTTAGATGTCAAAAGTTATGTTACATATGCTTAAAATGAATTTTGGCGTTCAAAGGGCATTTTGGTAATTTACCTAAGGCATATATACTACCTATCATACAACTACTCAAACGATGTGACCATAAGGTATAACCTCGGAAGGTTATTCCCTATACAACTATGGTCACCTAATGTGTTTGGTCGGATCCTAATGATCGACCAAATGGGTCAGGTTCGAAAGTATAAGCGATTGATTAGATCGCTTACCCTTACGACCCTAGACAAGCACAAAACTAAAAGTGACGAGCTAAGCATATTGAAACATGCTTAACTAAGTTAGAAAACAAGTTTGGTATCAAAACAAACGGTTTTGATACCTATAAGTAGTTTGGTTACAAAATACGCAAGAATACGCATTTTGGCCGAAACTACGACTCGTCACTGAGCCTAGATAACGTGGTAATCAGTAGGTATAGTCACTAAGGACTATAACCATCGTGATTACGCTCACGTTATGAAGTTCAAACGAACTTCGCATTGACCATAAACTGGTCAACGCAGAAAGTCAAACAAAGTTTGACTTTTAATGCTAAAAGAATAAAAAGAACTAAGGAACACTTACAAAGGGTCCCCGCTAGTAAATCTTGATCAAATAGCTCAGGTATGAAGCAATTGCTTCAACTTAGAGCTTTTAGATCAGATTTGTGGGTTTTTGGAGTTGGGATGGATGGGTATTTATAGTGTTTGGACCACCGTTAGGATCGTTCCTCGAATACCGAGCTTTGATCACATCCCTACACTTGTTGGAATACTATGGTAACTCAAAATGGCCCCTCATGATCAGGAAAGGGCAAGTGTGGGTGAGTTTTGGGTGGTTAACAGCTGTAAACAGCTATTAAAACAGGTTTTACTTATCTGGGAGACTGACACGGGCCGCGTAAGGGACACCAAGAGCTTACGCGGGCCGCCTGGGGGTCCTGATCAGAAAACAACTTTGCAAAATGACAGTTTTGGTCCCTGTTGTGTTTAAGGCCATTTCAGACATGTTTAAAGCCCGTTAAGCCATCTTTAAGGCCCTAAAATGATGTCTAAACATTGTGGACATAAAACATGCTCAAAAATATTCCGGATGTTGGTTCGTTTGGTCGTACGATCGTGATGTTCGCTTAATTACGACGAAATGCGCATAAGCGTGAAAAACGATCCAAATTGCGCGACGAATGGCTTTTTCTCATTCCAAACACTAAAATAAAATATTTTAGTGCTTACATAAATTTTTGGATGTCCGGATGTATTCAGAACGTAAGTTATGCGCGAAAGTGCAAACTTGTGCACTTTTTGACGCTTTTAGTCCCTGAATGACCCAAAAGTTTATTTTAGCACACCGAACCCCTCAAAGCCTATTTCTAAGCTATGTAAAGGATATTTATGGTGTGTTTAACTTATGGTCATGTTCCGGAATGTCTGTTACAGTTCAAATTGCCATACTTTCGCAGTTTGTCAAATTTAGTCACTGTAAGCGAATTAACTTGATTTTGCCATACCAAAGCCTTCAAAACTTATTTCTAAGTTATGTAAAGGTTATTTAAGGTATGTTAAGCCTATGTCACTGTTCCGGAGTGTTCGTTGCATTAAACTGGTTATATTTATGCATCAATGCGCGTATAACCTTCCAGAAAGCGATTTAAAGCTTGAAATCGAACAAGAGTTGATATGTGCAAATGATACATATATTTATACAAGTACCAAGTATGAAATACAATATTTCATTAGTTTGGTATTTTTTTGATGGCCGTGGAGGCACAGGTGTCACAATCGTGGGGGACTTGCATCATTTTCGGATAGTTAGTTAGGCTAGATATTTCTATTTTTAATGGGGATACAAGCTTGATTTAGACATTATTATTAGCAACACAACTGCATTACACTCGAGCTCTCAAGAACTCTCTGCGATTACACACTTTTGCACACTAGTGATCCTTAGCTTGTTTTCTTCCCGATTTGTAAACATTGTTTGTTTAATATAGTTGGTGATCGGCAGTTTCCATCACCCGAGGTTTTTTGTGCCGGAGATCATTTATTGATCAAGGGTTTTTTCCTCGTACAAATCCTTGTGTTCACCATTCATTTCATTCATTCATTGTTTATACAATTGTCCAATTAACCAAGCATCATACCTAACAAAATCAGATTTGGTTGCATTATCCTTGTGTGATTTTTGACCAAAACAGTTTGGCGCCCACCGTGGGGCAATCGGTGCTTCATTCTTGAGAAATTTTGTTCATTTCATTCATTTCTGTTCATTACCTTCAACTACGTGGCTTCTCACGCGAAGAACACTTCAAGCTCCATGCCGACGATCACCTCTTCACAGGGCATTCCACCTTTGCCTCCTGTTCCTTCTGGATCCCAGAAGAATGCTGAGAATGCTACGAAGAAGCCAACCCCCATTTTCTCAAAAGAAAGTACTGCTGTTTCTTCTAGTCCTACTAACAATGATCTTTATTCTTTGATTTTGCAGATGAAGGATTACATGCAACAGCAGGACAAAACTAATGACAGGATCCTTCGAGAAATTGATGAAATCAAGAAATTGAAGAGATCAGCGGAGGATCACTCTCCATTGCTGCCTAGATCACTGGATTTCGGCACTCTGACAACGACTGCCCAGCACTCTACAGCATCAGGTGTCCAGTACCAGGGTGGATCATCAAGTATACGTTATGGATCATCGACAATGACACAGGCTCAAGGATCCTACTTTCAGCCTTCAGGATCCTCTCTTCAGCCTTAAGGATCCTCCTTCCAGCATCAAGGATCCTTCCCTAGTTCAGGGGGATACATGGGGACGCAGACAGTTCAAGGATCCTCATCTCAGGTTCAGGGAACCTCATCTCAGGCTCACGGATCCATGGATTATACTCCAAGACCCCCAGCTTCGGTGTATCAAGGATCCAATATCTTTAAGGATCAAGGATCCTTAAGGAGTGTACAACCCAGAAGTTCAGAGATTCACTTAGGAGACTTCATACCTATGCAAACTATTGCTTCATCTGGTCCCTCAATCATACCAGAATCGCACCAATATGGATTCACATCAGGAATCCCAACTTTGAATCCATCAGGAGGTAACACTTTGAATACTTCTTATAATGCTAACCATGGCTTTATGCAGGATACAGGAATCAACCAAGCTATGGCTAGAGAATAGCAAAAACTCAAGGATATGATATCCAGCGTCCCAGGAGTGGTTAAGTCCATTCCTGATTTTCCGGATGGGAGTCACAGGATATCTCGTTTTGCACCACCTATTTGTGATGCAGAGATACCAAAGAGGTTTCAAACACCAAACATGAAGCTGTATGATGGCTCAACTGATCCAGAAGAGCATGTAGCTCAATACAGGGAGAGAATGGAGATCAATCCCAT
Organism: Helianthus tuberosus; assembly: GCA_030545235.1. Taxonomy (NCBI): domain Eukaryota; kingdom Viridiplantae; phylum Streptophyta; class Magnoliopsida; order Asterales; family Asteraceae; genus Helianthus; species Helianthus tuberosus. Next base: position 23,942 of record JARYGA010054132.1, on the reverse strand, counting down.
TCTTGAAAGGTTGAAAGAAGCATGTCTATGCAAGGGTTTCGGATCCACACTGACAGGATCAGCTCTAAAATGGCTGCTAAGTCTTCCCCCTTACTCTATTACTTCATTTGCTAATCTAGTTAACTTGTTTAATAGCCAATTCTCATGCAGTAGGAGATTTGAACGGTTAACTAGTGATATATATAGGGTAACACAAGGTTAAAACGAATCACTTAGAGACTATATAACCAAATTCAGTAGAAAATCCTTAGAGATTCCTAATTTGGATATTGCTACAGCTGTAGAAGCTTTCAAAATGGGTTTACTTAAGGATTCACAATTCTATGATGATCTTGTCATGACCCCTTGCAGGAATCTTGATGAAGTAAGAACCAGGGCCCTTAGATTCATCCGTTTAGAGGATGATAAAAGGATCCAGGAGAGATTGTCAGGATCCTCTAAGTAGGAAAATCAAGGATCCTATTTCAAGAACAACAAATCCAAATCATACAACAAGTCTGATAATCAAAACGTGCATGCAGTGGAGCAAGAAGAGGATGGTGAGGATTATCCTCCCATTTCTGAATATTGTTTTGCTCTTGATAATAATGAACTAATCCTTGCGATGCAGAATCTAGGTGAAAAAGCAAGATGGCCAAGAAAAAGTGATAAGCCAGCTGCTACAAAAGATAAATCCAAATGGTGTGCCTATCATAAAGATTTCGGTCATCTTACTGATGAATGCATAGCACTCAGGAAAGAGATTGGTTACTTGTTAAGCAAAGGACATTTGAAGGAGCTATTTGGAAGAAAAAAGTCAAGGATCCAAGATCCTAAAAAATTTCCAGAAAGAGCTCCTGCCCCTCCAGCTGATGCCTAGATTATCAACTTTATCTCCGGTGGATCAGATATATGTGGCACTTATTTTTCAGCAGCCAAGAGGCATGCTAAAGAGACAAAGATGGAGAATGGGGATAGGCCCATTCGAACCTCAATCCTTACACAGGAGAAAGTTATATCCTTTGATAAGGATGATCGTGTGGATATTCAGGATCCTCATCATGATGGTCTTGTTATTACTTTGTTTATTTCTAATCATTTTGTTCGCAGGATTCTAATAGATGGAGAAAGCTCAGTGAACATCATCAACTTGATGTCCTCAAGAAGATGAACATCCCTGAATCAAAAATTATCCCAAGATCATAAGTTCTTGTGGGATTCAGTGGGGAAACCAAGAACACATTGGGGGACATTAAGCTTCCCATTTACATAGAGGGAGTTAATTCTTTTCAGAAATTTTGTGTCATAGATTGCTTATCTTGTTGTAATGTTATTCTTGGCAGGGCATGGATACATGACATGAAAGCAGTTCCATCTACGTACCATCAATGTATGAAACTCCCTACTCCATGGGGTGTGGTGAAGATAGAAAGTGACCAACAAGAAGCCAAAAATTGTTATACTTCATCAATGAAGCCAGCCTCAAGACCTAGGGAGAAATAGCAATTAAAGTATCCCCCAAGAGATGTCCTGGAGGCAAGAGAACAAGATGTGAAAGATATCCTGATGGACCCTTAGGATCCTGAATCCAAAGTTTACATAGGATCCGGGATCCTCGACAATGTTGAACAGGATTTAGTATCCTTCCTAAAGAGGAGAAAAGCTACCTTTGCCTGGAAGCATGAGGATATGACATGTATTTCTAAAGTTATTATTACTCATAAACTTGGCATTGACAGGTCATTCAATTCCATACATCAAAAGAGGAGAAAGTTTGCACCTGAAAGGAATGCCATCATCCAGGAGGAGGTAGATAAGCTGCTCAGAGTAGGTATGATTAGAGAGGTTAAGTATCCAAGGTGGTTAGCCAATGTGGTTGTTGTTCAAAAGAAAAATGGAAAGTGGAGGGTATGTTTCGATTTCACTGATTTAAACAAGGCATGTCCCAAGGATCCTTTCCCATTACCCCACATTGACTCCATGGTGGATGCTACCGCGGGTCATGAGTTGTTGACTTCCATGGATGCTTCATCTGGATTTCAGGAAATTCAGATGGAACCATCTGATCAAGAGGATACAGCCTTTATGATCCCTACTGGTATCTATTGTTATATTGCGATGCCATTTGGACTAAGAAATGCAGGTGCTACCTACCAAAGGCTAGTCAATATGATGTTTAAAGAACAAATTGGACACACGATGGAAGTCTATATAGAAGACATGGTGGTTAAGTCCAAGAGAGCTGAGGATCACCTTAGAGATTTGGAAGAAGCATTTGATATCCTTGATAAATTTAACATGAAATTGAATCCTTCCAAGTGCCACTTTGGTGTAAAAGCTGGCAAGTTCCTATGTTATACAGTGACAAAAAGAGGGATAGAGGCAAGTCCAGAGCAAATCAAGGCGATTGTGAACATCAAGTCTCCTGCCAATGCCAAGGATGTGCAAAGATTGATAGGAAGGATCGCAGCCTTGAACAGGTTCATCTCAAAGTCATCAGAGAAATGCAAGGAATTCTGTGACATCCTGAGAAAGAACAAGAAATTTGAATGCACTGAAAAGCATGAGAATGCTCTCAAGGCCCTTAAGGATTACCTATCCTCAGCTCCAGCCTTAATGAAACCAGAAAAAGGGGATATATTATCCTTATATTTGGCAGTTTCTTCTATGACAGTAAGTGCAGTCCTTGTTAAGGATCATGAAGGTACCCAACATCCTGTGTATTATGTAAGTAAAAGTTTACTTGATGTTGAATCCAGGTATTCTCATTTAGAAAAACTTATCCTTGCTTTAATTATGGCATCTACTAAATTACGCCATTATTTTGAAACTCATGCTATTATTCTTAAGACTAACTTTCCGATTAAGAATGTTCTCAGGAAACCTGTAATGTCAGGAAGGATGGCAAAATGAGCAGTAAAGCTTAGTGCTTATGATATAAGATATGAACCAAGAACTGCCATCAAATCCCAAGCCTTGGCTGATTTCAGTAGTGATCTACAAAGGGAAGCTGAATTAGAAGTTCAACAGCTTGAAGAGACTAAGGATCCTTGGATACTCTTCACAGATGGGGCTTCAAATAACAAAGGAACTAGACTAGGAATACTACTAAAATCGCCATAGGGGGACATAATACCCCACTTAATTGCTTGTGAGTTTCAAACTACTAATAATGAGGCTGAGTATGAAGCCTTAATAGCTGGTTTGCAAATCGCCAAGCACATGAGGATCAGGTATCTTGAGGTACATGTAGATTCATTGTTAATTACTAATCACCTTAATGGTTCTTATGCTGTTAAAGGTGAAAGGCTAATCAAATATCTAGAGATAGTCAAGAAATTGGCAGACTCTTTTGCTTCTTTTAGTTTAACACAGGTACCCAGGGAAGAAAATGCAGAAGCTGATGCTTTAGCCAACCTTGGATCATCATTGAAGATTCCAGAGGATATTAAAATTCCCATCATCCACATCTTGGCTCCTGCTATTGAGGATCACGTAGCTATGGAGATAGTAGAGGATTATGCAATCATACCTAGTGATGATGCACACTCAAATTCAGGATCCTGGATCCTTCCAATCATGAGATATATACAACATGGAGAGATTCCTATAGGAGAAAATCCTAGAGCTTTCAAAGTCAAGGTATCTCAATTTACAATACTAAATAACATGTTATATAAACGATCTCTTGCAGGTCCATATCTAAGGTGCATCGAGGATCCTGAAATCCAAGAAGTTCTAAAGGATTTTCATGAAGGAGATTGTGGAAACCACAATGGGGCAGAGCATTGTTCTCAAGGATCCTTAGAACAGGATACTGTTGGCCTACTATGAAGAAGGATGCTATGGATTATGCGAAGAAATGTGATGCTTGTCAGAGACATAGCAATATCCTTCATCAACCAGCGGAGCTCCTGCATCCTATATCCTCTTCTTGGCCATTCATGAGATGGGGAATGGATATAGTTGGAAAACTTCCCAAAGCACCAGGAGGAAAAGTGTTCATGCTTTCTATGACTGATTACTTTTCCAAATGGATAGAAGCTGAAGCCTTTGCTCAAGTCAGAGAAAAAGAAGTGATATCCTTTATTAAAAGAAACATTATTACTAGATTTAGCATTCCTTCTGAAATTGTTTGTGATAATGGATCCCAATTTATTGGGATTAGAACTACTAACTTTTGTGACAGCTGGGGGATTAAGATGATAACATCAACACCTGTCCACCCACAAGCTAATGGTCAAGCAGAATCATCCAAGAAGATCATCATCAACAACTTGAAGAAGAATCTTGGATCCAAAAAGGGAAAATGGGTAGAAGAGCTATCTTATGTGTTATGGGCTGATAGAACAACTCCCAAGAATGCTACTGGCCAGTCTCCATTTTCTTTAGTATTTGGAGCTGAATCTGTGATCTCTACAGAGATGGTAGTTCCTACTGCAAGAACAAGCATCCATGATCCTGAAGGAAATGCTGAAAACTTGGTTCAAGATTTGGATACCATAGAAGAACTCAGGGATTTGGCAAGGATAAGATTGGCTAGTTATCAACAAAGGATGGCTGGAGCTTATAACAAGAATGTCAGGATCAGAATGTTTCAGGTTGGTGACATGGTGTTGAGGAAAGCATTCCAAAATACCACAAATCCTGCTGATGGTAAGTTAGCACCAAAGTGGGAAGGCCCCCTATCTTATTGAAGCTGAGGCAGGAAATGGGGCATACCGCTTATTAACAATGGAAGCTGATTTGTTACCAAGAGCTTGGAATGCTATCCATTTGAAGAGATACTTCATGTAAGAAGGATCCAGGATCCTTGGCCATCTTCATATCTGATACACACTAAGGATCCTTAGAGGGTATAAGATCCTCATTCTGGTAATGATTTGATTTTAATTTATCTAATCTTTAATTTATTTAATTATAAGGAGAAGGATCCAAGATCCTTTATCCTTCTTCACTAAATTCTAAGTTTTTTAGAAGTTGGTGCATCATTGATAAAGGATCAAGTATCCACATAAATCTCCTAAGTTTTGGGTTTATCCCTATTTTTTGGGCTTATCCCCAGTTTAAGGTATCTACTACCTTCTACGAATCAGGTTCTTACACCTTCTCCAGTTGCGCACGTTTATCCTAATGCAGATAAAGGCAATGGGACCAATACTCGCTTTAGGAGCTGACAATTTCATTGTACTGGCTGTATTTAGGATCCTAAGTATAATGGTAGACGTACCATACATCCGTTCCTAAGGTTTCTAACGTTTTCACGTTAGCTAAGGTTTTGGCATCTTCATGTCACTAAGTTTGGATAGTCGCCAGTATGGGCCATACTCCAGTATACACAAGATCCTTTGGGCTTGTCCCCAGTTTATTGGGCTTGTCCCCAGATTGTTGGGCTTGTCCCCAGATACTAACATCTTCTTTACAATTGGCTCAGTCCCAAGTTATATCCTATTTCAGGTTTCCAGAGCTGAACAGTTAAGGATCCAGGATCCTAACTTTCTACAAGGTTTTATCTTTTGTTTATCACAGTTGTAAGGATTAAGGATATAGGATCCTAACTTGGATTTTCTGGTATGGTCCTTATTTACTTTAACATTATTCTTTGTTTGTTGTTCATACTCTTATTTTTGACAACAGGATATATAATACTAAAATTGTCTCACTTTACAAACTTTTTGATTAAAGGATATTTGATCCTTGATCATATCCTAGATTTTTTTTACACAAACTGATTTTTATACTTTCACTAATAACTTGTAAATTCAAAAAATTGTACAATAACAGTTGAAAGTTAAATGTATGCAAAATAAACGGCACAAAGATAGTCAAAAGGTTAAAGTTTTATTTATTTATCATAGTTAACCCTTTTAAAGGTTGTCAAAATTGCCTACCCAATCATCTTGTAGGATCGTTTTCGGCCCTGATTGAGTCGATCAGAAGAATTCCTATCCAAAACAAGAGGCGGAAACTAATGCTTTGGTGAGATTTCAGCAAAATTCACTTTAAACTGTTGTTGTATTGATCTTGAATACGTTTACAAGCTCTGACAACACTTCGGCAGCACTTCGTGGCTTACCGGAAGAGAACACCTACAACTATGTTGTTGATTTCGCTCATACAACCTATTTATAGGTGAGCAGGTTTCGCTTATATGAACATGACATAAGAGCGAAACCTCACTTGACACATAAGCGAAACTACATGACTGACACATGAGCGAAACCATCATGATGACACATGAGCGAAATCATCTCTATCACATGTTTCTTGGATTTCGTGCCATGTTCTAACCTATACACTATTAGACTCGATACAAGACATAGTCGACAGACGTAGTGCACCAACAAACTCCCCCTCGGATGTTGACGGAGTCTTCAGTGTCGAGTCTTCGATTGTCAACCTACAGTCTTTATCAGTCTTCAATCTTCCTCTGAAGTATTTGTCATTGCAAGAATCCTCATTCTCTATCTTTATCTTCAACAAACTCCTCTCTCTCAAATGTTGAATATCATGGTGTCTTCAGACTCCCCCTCTCAATCTGCTGGGATCGTAGTCTGGAATTCACAAGATCATAACCTGGCTTTCATCCTGCTCTGGATCGAAACCTGGCCAACCTACAAAAACTCTACCCAAAAATAAATTTTCTGATAACCATTTGTGGATAAGATTTTCAAATCTAATTGACCACTTGCAGGAATAACGTTTATATTGCAAAACTTTTTCTTATTTCATTTCAACAGTCCTCAAATACTTTCACCCAAACCATTTGTTCATCATGTTTAGCACTCGGAATTTTGAAAATCAGCTTTCCAAAATCAGTCGTCGAAAATCTTTTTGAATTTTACAAACTTTATGCTAAAACACACTAAAATCTTTTTGGATTTTCAGAAAGAAAGTAAACTGACACCACTTGTAGAATCAAGAGAATGCAGAAATAAAATATATACAAACAATGTTTTTGTGAGTTCGTGCAAGAGGATCATATCAGTTTTTGAGACACATCACCAACACCATTAAGCTTTAACCATTTTAAGTTCTAAACGATTCACTTAGATTGTCAGTATACTAATCCACTTAAATTCTCACACAAACTTCAACTGCTTCGAGATACGAAATTAATGTTTTAAGTACTTAAACTCAATCGCGTGTCCCACCTCAGAATATACTCCCATATCCAGATCCCAATATTCAGTCTTACAGGTAATTAAGACACAAATGATATCTGTAGGGGTTAATAAATTATGAAGAATCATGAGAGCTCAGGTCAGAACTACCGTTCAGCAGAGAGATCATGACTCAACTTTTGAGTGTGTCCCCTTTAGAGGATCTTTTTTACAACAGCATTGCTAAGCAATTTTATTGTCTTATCATATATGCTGAGGGTGATGCTATGTTTCAAGCATTGCAGAAAGTATTATTCGAGGACTAGGTCAGAACTTCCATTCAGCAGAAGTCCCAGAATAATACCCCAGATATCACTAAGTATAAAGACCTAGTATATCAGAAAAAGGAATCTTTCAAACAAGATTTCGGGGGTTACCCATACATCCGAGAGATGTTTCCCCACAATATAAGCAAGTTTGAAATTTAGGTTTATATCTCGTCACAATCTACTAAATGTGTAAAAACCTACTGGCATATCATCATTGAGACCGTTTATCACATTTTAACTTTCCATTTCTTTAGCATGCTGTGACAGTCCACTGATGTACTATCATTTCCTCTTTTATGCAACAAAAACTCATTTTTCATTTTATCATGTTTTTGACTTTTTCAAATTTTCTAATGTTTTTGGATTTTCAAGAAATTTCTTACTCCCCCTAAAATGCAAACACATTTTAGGAAATTTGAAAACAAACTGTACAAGAACATGACAACTGATATCAAATTGCCTCAATTCTCCATCCACTTGGCATAAACAATCAGAACTCTCCCTCATAAGAAACTATTTTCCCATTATGATCTCAAAACACTTAAGTTTGTTTTAATCAAAATGGTTTTTCCGGAAAATTAGTTTTGTTGATTTTACCACTTTTAAAGTTTGGGGATCAAATCATCACAAAAAAAAAAAAATCATCACATTGTTTTACCAATCATTTGAATGATAGTTAACTCAAGTTCAATTTAATGACCTTGATTAATCACTTGTAGGATCAATCTGATTCAAATTCTGAACCACTTGTAAAAATCACAAACATACAACTCAAACCTGTTTTTCAACCAATTTACCATCTGTTGGTTGAATTCTCAAGGTACCGATTCCTACTCCACGCTTACAAACCTGGGAGTTCCGGCAAGTCCTGCTTTTCAAAACAAATTCTATAAGCACTTTAAAGAATGATGCTGATTCATGCTCCGCGATTACCAACTTGGGAGCTCCGGCAAGTCAGGTTTTTATTCTTTGAAAAATATATCCACCCAAGCCTGACCTTCCTTGGGTGTAACAACATTTTCTTCTTCATCTTTTCTTTCAACAAACTTGTGAACACATCTTTTAGAAGCATAAAATTCTTTGACACTTTTGGCCTTACCATTGACCATTTGTCCAAAGATACGTTTCACATTTCCATTGAAAGTCTTTTCAACATCAAATTTCTTCTTGTCAGAATAAAATTGATTTGAAATTTCTACTTTTCCAACTTTCTTCATAAAATTTTCAGCACGCAAAGGTGGAAAATTTTCATCATTCATAGTTGGAACTGATTTTTCAACCTTTTTCTCAACATGTGGCTCCTCTGATTTTGTGGAATCAGATTCATCACCAGAATTATTACCTGAACCTTTCACAACCCATTTTTGATTTTTTACATTTTCTTTTCCTTTCAAAACACTCTTTGAACATTCTCCCTTCTCAAAGATTGAATTTTCAAAGCCTGTAAACTTTCGGGTTGAAAGTTCAGTTTTCTCGACAACTTTCTCTTTCAATTTACCAGAGACTTCGTGTTTTGGTTTGAATGTCTTTGGACAATTCCTAGCAACATGACCAGCAGTCTTGCACTGAAAACAGGTTCTCTTTTCAATCTTCTTCTGACCAACATTCTTCTTCAACTCTTCTTGCTTCTTTGCAAGGAATTCCTGATTTGTCTGCTTTCTGAATGCTTGTTCTTTCTCAGCTTCTGATGTTTTTCCTGAAACAAATAGAGTTTTTGGTTTATAAATTTTTTCATTTTTATAATTTTTCGGTTGATTAAAACCCAATCCTTTCTTTTTGAAATTACGATTATGGTTTGGTTTCTTTTGGAAACTATAACCACAATTGTAACCCATTTTCTTGTTAATTCTTTGTTGTTCTCTTGAAGTGTATTGCTTAGGTTTTCCAAAAAGATTTGCATCTTTTATTTCAGAAATATTAATTTCTGTTAGTTTGAAAACCTTTTTAATCATTTCAGTTTTAACACCTCTTATTGGAAAAGCTTCATCAGAATATAATTTGTCAGAATCTTTCAAAGTATATGCCACTTTGAATGATTCATCATTCAAATTAGATTTTGATATCAAAAACTCTTTATCATAAACCCGTTTGTCCTTTTTGACTGTTGACTTTGACGCATCGGACTCAGATTTTGACTTGGATTTGGACTCCGGTTTTGACTCCTCACAGTCATCTTTATCTAACACCTGATCGACCACACTTTTTATCAACTTTGACTCATGATCAGTGTCGGACGACGTGTACGTGACATCAATATTTTCTGGCAAGTTATCTGACGGCCCAGACTCCCATTGTAAGTTTATTGCCTTTTCGACTCTTTCGGAATTTGGATTTCGAGGTGAATATCCATTTTCGACCGGGGGCGGACATCTATTGTAAACCACACTTGGTTTCTTACCAGAAATCTTCACTTTATCTTCGTCTTCTATCACAGATTTCTCTTCTTCTGAAGTCTTTACTTCTTCAAAAGTCTTCAAATTCTCCACAACTGGATAAATCCTGTCAACAACAAAAGTAGAACATGAGTAACTTTCTAATAACTTGTTGACTCTTTCAGTTTCGATTCTTTGTGTTTCCAGCTTTAATTCTAGCTCAACACACTTTTTTATGTGAAAATTGACATTATCAAGCTGTTCTATGTAAGCTCTCTTCAGTGTATTCATTGCCACAGCTTGTTCACCATTTGAATCAGTATACTTGTTGATTTCTCTGTTCATTGTATCATAGGATTCTTTCAATCTGTTTATGTTATGCAGCAACTCATTGTTCTGCTTGATTAAAGAATCACAGTTCATGCACTTTTCAGGAACTTTGACAGGTTCTGCATCAACTTTGACTTCAAATTCAGGAACATCCTTGACTGTTCTGTTTGATCGTAAAAATTCAGCTCTTCTCTTTTTCTCGGCTTCAGCTTCAGCTTTTAATCTCTCTTCCTCTTCTTCTTCTTCTTCAAGCTTTCTCCGTCTTGCTTCAGCAGCTTCCATTACTTTTCTGCACTTTTCGGCACATTTCAAATCGTAGGCATTTGCAATGAAAGCTTTAGCATATGTAGTGTCTTTGGACATCTCTTTGGCCATAAGTTCTTGATCTGGGTAAAAATTGTCCCAACAGAAACCTTCAGCCAACTTTTCATCATCTTGTTCTGCCAAACACACTTTGCTGTTTGTTGGAAGATATTTATCCCAGCTAAAATTATCATATTTGCCCTGATTAACTAGACACGCTCTTTTTGAACCTTCAATCACATCTCTCCCGTGTGCAGTTTGTGCCTGATGCGGTGCTGGTGGTGTGACTTGATGATAAATCGCCTTTTTATGATAATCGTTGTTTCCAAAAGGATTCTGGGCTCCACTAGCTTCACGATTTTTGCACTCCCTCTTGAAATGCCCCTTTTCCCTGCAACGAAAACATGTAACTTTAGATTTATCAAAACCTAAAGTTGAAACATTTGCATCGCGGAAATCATCTCTTCCCGTAATTTGTTTAAACTTCTCAGCTCGTCGCAACACACTAGCCATGCACCATTTAATGTCCATCAATTCCATTTCAACAGCATCTATTTGATCGTAATCCTCTTTCGTGAGCATTGGATTACCGATCTTTCCGGCCACAAAACTACTATATGATTCTAAAATCATTCCCAACAAAGACATTTGATTTTTAGCAACCTCTTCAGTATAATCTTGATCATTTTCAAGACTTAGAACAATATTGCATTGAAGTTTTCTTCCATTCTTAGTTGCAGAAATGTTTGGATCGAATGATGAAAATCTAGTGCTGCTTGATCCCTGGGATGATTTCTTTTCAGAAGAATCTTTCGCACTATAAGCAGTTTCGACTTTTGGAGAAAAATTTGACTTTTCGTTGACACCACCTTTGTAATACAAGCTGATATCCTGTTCTCCATCGTAGTTCTTCATCCTCGCGATCTTTCTTTGCTCCATCTCTTGAGCTTCCAGGTGTTTGATGAAGTCTCCCAGTGTCGAATTTTTATAATCCTTTCTATTAAATCTCAGCATCATCAGAAACGTTCCCCAAGTTTCATGTGGTAGCGCATCTGCAAGTTTTTCAATCAATTCATCAGTATCTTTTTTAATTCCAAGTTTTGTCATATTTCTCACCAAGTTACAATATCTATCAATTATTTGCTTGGTGTTTTCAGATTTAAAACCACGGAATAAATCAAATTCTTTCTTCATGAGAGACATTTTGTTTTTGAGCATATCATCACTACCAACAAATTTTGCTTCCAATTCTGTCCAAATTGAATAAGCAGTTCCATCATGTTGAAGCAGTATCAAAATGTCTTCTTTTATCGCTTGCTGAAGCAGACTCACCATCAGTTTCTCATCCCTATATTTCTTTTTATCCTCAGTACTCATTTCTCTAATTGTTAACTGATTATTATTTCTTGAAGGCCTAACATATGGTTCTTCAGTGTGTTCCCAAGCATCCAAATGATACGCTTCGACCCAGTTTCCAAACCGTTCAGACCATGCATTGTAATCATCAATATCCATGAGTTTAGGCGGTTTCTGAGACGTCCCGGTTTCGTTTTCAAGTAAAGCATTTTGAGTGATTGTGATCGGGCTAGCAAAGGCGTTATAGAATTCGTTATCCATTGTTCAAGGTTCACAAGTTCACAAATTTCCAAGCTTAGGCAGAATTGACCTTGGAGCGAAATCCCTGAGTTGTCACACAAGTCACAATAAGCGAAATCCTAGGTGTCACAATAAGCGAAATTTTAGGTGTCACAATAAGCGAAACCCAAGGTGTCTTATGAGCGAAATTACTGAGTGCCTTATGAGCGAAATTAACGTTTGAACCCTTGGAGCGAAATCTGATGTAATTATGAGCGAAACCTGAATGTCACAAGAGTGAGACCCTGGTTGTCACAAAAGCGGAACCTTAAGTTGTCACTGAAGCGAAACCACACTGTGCCTTATGAGCGAAATCAAAGTTAATGGTCCACAAGAGCGAAATCACCTATGTTCCAGGAGCGAAAACAGGCATGACGTCATAATTTTCACGAGTCCTTAAAAGCGAAACCCCAAAAATACTAATATTTAGGTCGATTTTAGTTTTGAAACTTTCAAGGGTTTATTAATACATGATTACGAGTGCTGTGTGTGAAATTGAGCTTGTTTTACCATGAAAATTTTTCAAAAATGACAAAGAAGGTGTAGAAAATCAGAATATGCAGCTGAAATGGCAAGAACTCTTCCTCCTGAGCTCTGATACCACTTGTAGGATCGTTTTCGGCCCTGATTGAGTCGATCAGAAGAATTCCTATCCAAAACAAGAGGCGGAAACTAATACTTTGGTGCGATTTCAGCAAAGATCACTTTAAACTGTTGTTGTATTGATCTTGAATACGTTTACAAGCTCTGACAACACTTCGGCAGCACTTCGTGGCTTACCGGAAGAGAACACCTACAACTATGTTGTTGATTTCGCTCATACAACCTATTTATAGGTGAGCAGGTTTCGCTTATACGAACATGACATAAGAGCGAAACCTCACTTGACACATAAGCGAAACTACATGACTGACACATGAGCGAAACCATCATGATAACACATGAGCGAAATCATCTCTATCACATGTTTCTTGGATTTCGTGCCATGTTCTAACCTATACACTATTAGACTCGATACAAGACATAGTCGACAGACGTAGTGCACCAACACATCTACCAGCAATACGTGGCCCGTCCGATTGGGTAGGCAAAGGGTGTCCATGTTCATAAGGTTCATTGAGTGCAGGAAATCAAAAGGCGAGGAGAATCAAAGGCTTCATCCTCCACAAACAGAAGGACCCATCCACCTTTGCTACCCCCTATTATCCCAAGGATCCATGATCCTTAACCCTAAAAACTATTGTTTAGTTACAGACCATAATGGTTTGAAATAAAAACACCATCACTAAAAACCATAAAAATTGGCTCCGGCCACGTCTAAAAATTTCCATCATCGCCTATTTGTGCAGCCTAGACCTTTGTTGCATCCTCCACCTCTTCTTCACCACCATTGCCACTCCCACCAGCTGCCTCTGCCTCAGGATCCTTTGCTCCGCTACCACCACCTTCGAGAGCTAGCACTTCCTCAGGTTCATCCTCATCCCCAAGCTCCACAAGCCTTTGCTTCCAAGCCTCCACTTCCCAGCCGGACCGGTCAAAGGCAGGATCCTTAGCCTCTTTAGCCATCTGCAGCTTGATTTTCAGCATGGCGATTGCAGCGGACAGTTTGGCTCCATCCATGATCTCAACCTTCTCTTTCTGGGCCGTTATCGGAGTGAGAACCAGCTCCTTTTGCAGCAGATTGACGTCCCTTTCCAGAGAAGAGATCTTTTTGTCCTTGGCAAGGAAAATCTGCTGGAAGTCCAGATTTTTCTACTCGGCCTCTGCCAGATGTTGATCAAGGAGGATCTGAACCTCAACAAATTTCTGCACAGAGAAAGTTAACAATCAGGATCATTTGACCTCAGAAAGAAAAGCTCGGACTTCAGGATACAGGATCCTTACCTCAGAGATGTACTCATGAAGCTGGTGTTCAATGACAGGGAGGCCTTCAGTGGGTTCAACAGTTTTCCTCTTCTTGGCACCTTTTCCCCTGGTACTCATGCCTTTAGGCTCAGGTTTGCTTGAGCTTGTGGCAAGCTCTTTCTTTTGAGACTTTAGGGATGCAATATCTTGAAGATCGGCAACGCTCAACCTGGAGACAAACTTAGAAGACTTGGCAGCACCTACAAGTACAAAACCCAGATAAGTATTCATATCCTTATTTTATTAAATATTTTTATACGTGAAAATGGATACTTACTTGACATAGTGTGGGAGGCGTATGAAATTTCCTCTGAATCCTGTGCTTTTGGGGGGAATGTCCTGATTGCAGGGTCAAGCTTCCAGAAAGCTTTTATCCTTTCTTCTGTGGCAGGTGACACTTGAATGTGAGATAGGGTGATAGCTGCATAGACAAACCAGAAAAGAAGGATCAGTTGTCCTCATTGAAAGAAGAATTCTTACTGTATCCTGACCTAAGGATCCTATATCCTACCATCGGTGTTCCACTTTTTTGGGAAGTTGGTTCCCATTTGGAATAGAATCCCTCCTCACGAAGAAGAATTGATTCCTCCAGTTAGTATCGTTTTTGGTGGCTTTCAAGATCGGGTGAGGCTGTTCAGGTTTGGATTTGAAGAGATATCGGTAGGAACCATGACTAACAAGGTTATACAACTGGCTTAATTCAGACATCCCTATGTCAATACCCTCCTGCTCAACTATGTGCTCAAGCGTATATAGGATCCTCCACACCATTGGCATGGCTTGTATGTAACATAAGCCAGTAAGTGTGAAGAATCCCTGTGTGAGAACAGGGAAAGGGTAAGTGAATCCGATCAGAAAAGGGGCAGCAGGGAAGGTGATCCATGTATCTGATATGCAATCACTTTTACTTGAAGAGTTGAAGGGTCTGAATATAGTGCCATCAGGGAAACAGGGGCGTAACCGATCGATATCTGGATCGGTGAATCGACATAGCTCCATTGAAGGGTTTTTGGTTAAACCCTGACTCTTCAATGGGCTATAATGTTCAGGATTTTTGGCAGGGGAGGAACGAAGGCTCATCTTCGCCATTGATTTTGAATAACAGAGGATCAGGGATAAGAAATTAGAGAGAAGGGAGAAAGAGAATACCTGATGAGATCTTCGAATATGGATTTAAAGAGGAGGGTCTCGAGTATAAATGCAAATTTTCGTTCTTATCTCTAACCCTATATATAATGATTGTTGTTGTAGGAAGGTGACTGTTGCTGACATCAGCCTTTAACGGCTATATCTTTTAGCAACGGCTAGTCCGAAATTTGTTCAAACATGACTATCCAAATAGATATTAACTAATCGTGTTTGGGGACAATTGTTAGGGATAGAATTTCACAGCTTATGGATCACGGATCCTCAAATGCAGCTTGGATCACGGATCCTCAGTTCAGTTTGAATTAAGGATCCTCAGAAGATGTTGCAGGACTAAGGATCCAGGATCCTCATTATTATCCTAACATTAACAATTGTTTCCATCATTTTTGAACTTGTTTTGCAGGTGTATTCGAATAGGACTTGGTCCAACAGAGATTCTAGGGGAATATGCTTTGTGATTCTGCACGTGCATGAGCTCTTCGACCGTTATGGTGATCGTGGGGGACTTGCATCATTTTCGGATAGTTAGTTAGGCTAGATATTTCTATTTTTAATGGGGATACAATCTTGATTTAGACATTATTATTAGCAACACAACTGCACTACACTCGAGCTCTCAAGAACTCTCTGCGATTACACACTTTTGCACACTAGTGATCCTTGTAACAAGCTTGTTATCATCCCGATTTATAAACTTTGTTTGTTTAATATAGTTGGTGATCGGTAGTTTCCATCACCCGAGGTTTTTTGTGCCGGAGATCATTTATTGATCAAGGACTTTTTCCTCATACAAATCCTTGAGTTCACCATTCATTTCATTCATTCATTGTTTATACATTTGTCCAATTAACCAAGCATCATACCTCACAAAATCAGATTTGGTTGCATTATCCTTGTGTGATTTTTGACCAAAATAGTATCTTTATGCCTTAAGGTTCCTTTGTGACCATATTATATGTTAGTATAACCCTCTGAGGTTATACTACATGGTCCCTTAGTAATCTGAGTTCATTTGCATGTTTCCGTTATTTGCTTTAATTTGACTATTATGCCCTTATAATGTAAAAATGAGATTTTTGGATATATGAGTATACAAATAGCTTTTTTTACTGATATATAAGCATGTCAAATTAATTTGACGTCCCTTTCTGGTCTCAAACTAAAGTTATGCACGATATCGTAAAACTTAACTTTTTATTAATTAAATTACGCTTTTGTGCATAAAACATATTTAAACCCAAATTTTGTCACCAAACTCATTACCTACTGTTATGATATTATTTTTAGGAATTTTTGGAATATTGGGTCAGACAATAAACTGACCATATCATTGAGTTCTTGTATAATTTGATAAATGACGATAATTCCCTTTTGTTCATAAAATGAGATTTACATATCATTAACACACCAAAACTTTTCCTACTGATGTTATATGAAAAATAAAATATTTTAAACATTCAAAGCTGATAAAAATCTCAGAATTTCATAAACATCGCATATATCGTCAATTGTCGATTTTTAAGCTAATTAGGTGCATAGTATGGTTTAAAACCATATTTGGCACCCAAGACTTGTTACATACTGAATTTATAAATAAATTTTAATACTTTTATAGTAGGTATAAGTCATGAACTCAGACTTCCAAATTTGTCCTTAAAAACATATGTGAAATGACCAAAATGCCCTTACGGTGCATAGTTTGGCCATAAATGGTAGACCACAAATATGTATGATATCTTACTGATTTAGCATCATAAAATAAATGTTTTTTATAGAATGTTTTAGACAAGAACCTCAGTTTATTACTAAACCTCTTTTATAAATCTTAAAATGACCAAAATACCCTTACGGGACTTAAATTGGTTTTAAATTCTTTTTGGGCATAATTGTTGATATCCTACTGATATCATAACATATTTAAAGCATAATAACTTATGGAACTTGTACATGACTCATCCGGCTACCCGTTATGCATATACGCGTTCGGTACGGTTTATGTAACTAGTTTGCATAAATTAGCCGAAACGGGTCAAACCTTATCATTTTTATTTCAAAATCCAAAATGTATTTAGTTTACCGATTTATACAAGTCTCCATACTTTTCGGGTTTAAATCACATTCCGATCCGGTCACCGCTTAATCTAGTGTTTCGTGCCGTAAACCTTTCTTAAAACTAACCAGTCAAAGTTTGTAACTTAAATAAGACCCGTTAGGAATCTAATAGGTTAAAATAACATTCGTTCCAGATTAGGAGCCCCGGTAAAGATACTTGAACTTGTTTGAATAGATTGTACGGATGAGTATACAATAATTTGCATTTTAAGCTCAGGTAAATACTTTTAACTTATTTTCCCTTATACGGGCTTGGGATACGGTGAAATAATAACGCTTGGTCGGGTGTAGAAACCTTTTAATCGAATATGGTTAAATTGCATAATCCCGCTTTAATCAGTGTTGCTTGATAACAAATAACATTGGCGGTTAACGACCGTGTCCTGGATATCCTTGGCTCATTTAAAAGGCGTAAATGGCCACGACTTAAGCACGGGGTGTAGGCATACACCTGTCAGCTGCGTATGTAAAAGATATACTCATTTGCTGGGATGACCCGCCGTGAGTTTATATTTGTGGTGTGTCGAATAATCTTGTTCGGCTTTTATACCGGCCCTAAATGTTGGACAAACATGTAAATCTGATACAAGATTGTTATTAATATAATTGTCCCAAGTTATAAAAACAATTGTGCCTTGTGCATATAAATTAATTTTCATAAATACTTTCAAAAGAGTCGGTTAATTGTATTTACCGGTGTAAACTGGCGTATCTTTCCAAAAAGACTAAGTGACAGGTAGCGTACGTAATTGGCTGGGAGCTCTGGGCATTAGTTAAAGAATCTTGCAAGTTCTTATGCTTAAAGTCTGTTGAACAATATTTTGAATTTATATTTTAGATCCGCCTGTGGATACTCTTACAACCTTCTGTATAATATTTTATTTGTACTTTACATTTCGGTTTGTAATAGTATTTTCCTCCAAGACTTCCGTTGTGCTATAAACTGTGTATATTTGACTATGGTGATATCAACTACATCACGATACTCCCCACCGGGCCCACCGGTTGTCACACCCCAAAAACGTCGCAGCGGAATATAGAACGTAGTGGTGAGGGAAGTTGGTGCCCATTTATACCTTTGTCGGACGATGCACTCTTTTGTTGGACATTTTGACATATTTTAAAACATAAATATTAAACATTACATTTTAAAGGTCATGACACAACCACATAAGTTAAGTTGTTTTGATGCTCGCGGATCTTATTACAAACGTCCCAGAAAGTTTAAAAGATGTCCAACATATTTAAACGAAACGACATGCGTCATCAAACACAAGATACACCATGATTTCCCGAAGCCGAACTCAAGTACCTGTAGAACACGTTAAAAATCAAGTGTCAACACAAAGGAAGGTGAGTTCACATATTCATTTACAAACAATTTTTATTCCAAGGAAAACTTTCTGTTTAGATGTTTATTTGAAAACATCCATATAATTTTGAAAGTCCATTTTACTTCCTTATTAAAATCCATGGGCCTTCCGTCGCAGTTTCAAGAACCCGACAATATTGTTACTACCCAGGTTTTGTATATTAAATTATTGCGTCAATTTTCGGACTCGTATGTTAGCTAGACGATACGAACTATATATTAACCATGTAGGGATAATCAAAGCTAGGCAATAAACAGAATCAAAATTCATCGCTTGACTTGACACGGGGCGACCGGTCACGACGGGGTTGTCAACCCGATAGTTCTACCAACAATTCCTCGCGTACATTACTTAAATGATTAAACGACATCATGGGCGCAGGGTTCTTTCTCGAAGAACAATTTGATGCCTGCCTCACGTACAATATATATATCCTACTAATATGAAAATTTAATACACGATGTTGTACGAATCCCCTGAAATCCCCAACGAAACGAAACGTAAGCCTATGCTGATACTTACTCTCTTGAGACCAAGCAATATTCGTACCAACTACACGGTCGTTTTTCCCCCAAACACCGTGCATAATCCCGTTTCCACCCGAAACATATTTATTCTCCAAAACCATTTCATCCCGAAATATATATATATAGTTTCCCAAATATCCATATATTTTCAATGAAAATATATAATCTATATCAAAAGGTATGTTTTATTTCAAAATCATTATTAAACCCTTTTTGGCGTGTTCTACCCCCAAAATATATAAAGCACTAAAAAGAGGGGTTTAGTGACACTCACCTTTGGGTGCATATTTTTAATAGCGCAATCTCAGAGATTGATTTTCTACACGTCCTAATATAGGAACGATTCTATATCAATATACATAACACAAAATCCTAAGTTTCTCCGTTTCTTAGAATTATCACATAACTTTAAGATTATCTCAAAAAGTTGTTATTTTTGGATCATGTTGGCACGTTAATATATACATGAGTTCATATATATATATATATTATGATTTTGCGACTTGAACGATTTTATTGGTGACCATTATTGTGTAAATCCGTTAACTCTCTCCCGTTTATACGCAATATATCTATGATTTGCGCGTCGTAATATATATTCATAAACGTTCACATAATTTAACACTGTAACACGCAAAATCTTGTTAACTTATCTATTTTGTCATTTTTAAAGCAAATACACATAAAACATCTCATATGTACCAAATTTCATTCTCGACAAAAGAGTTACACATTTAACGCAATTTTACCGTTTCTACCGCACAAAACGTACAAGCATACATGCGTAAGCTAGATTTCTAACATTATGTTCAAATCTTAACATATTTTCATATTCTTATGTTTAAATCATTTAACACATTTTGCCACATAAGTTTACCCAAAAATTTACCCACACTAATGTACATTGAAAAATGCGTATTTTAGCGATTCGGTAACGTTTTCGGGCGTCGGAAGACACGTATGACCAACCAAACACCAAGTAAACTTAAAATTTGTTAAAATGCTTATTTTAAACTAAAAACATCAGTTTATTTACTGATCTAAATCAGTTTTACAATAATCACCCGAAAAGCCGATTTTTGACCGTTTTAACGCATAGTTTTGAGTTAAACGTTACTATAACCATCCCAAGTCGAAACGATTTGATATTTTAACATAATACATGTTATGTACTGATTTAAATAGTGGTTATAATCAGATTAGTGTAGTTTTTATTTAAGTCACATAAATCATGCGATTTCACGTATTTTACAACTTTTAATGCACCAAGTACAACATGCAAAGCTAGCAAACATTATGACAAAGTTATAAGTCACTAAACACTTTAAAATAACTTCATTTTAGTGTTTATAATCTGCTCATAACTGATTTTTACTCAATCATATTCAAATCACCTTTTTAAGATCATATATCATCATGCATGTCTAAGTATATGCATCTAATATGCTCATATCACAAATTTATCATCTATTATGATCTCAATACATTAAAACCTTACTAACATATTATTCTTTCAAATATCATACATAGCACTTTAATCATTCATGTTCATTCATACTTAGATCCTTCACTTTTATGATTACACAACAATTTTGACCTACATGCATACATATATATACACATATATACGGCACACATACACACACACATACTTCCAAAATTTCACTTTTCAATATATCACTTTCAATCTCTAATTTGTTAGACTCTGTATGCCCAATACACATATTAAATTGATGTGGCTAGTACGTTATGATCCAAGTCGAGTCATACCCAATAACAAGCTAGACAAACACTTACAATATTTATTTATGATACGATCAATCAAATAAATATTAACACTTAGAATATTTAGAAATTGGTTTTCTAAATAATTGCACTTGACAAACTAATAAATTATATGGATAATTTATTTTGAGAGAATATTTTATTTTGTTATTTAATGGGTTAAATGACATAATAAAAGATGTATAAGTCTTATAACATATGATGTTATAATTTTATAAAAGCTATAAAATTAATCAAGACTTAAATTATTTTTATAAAAGAAATTTGAATTTTTTTTTTATAAAATTAAAAGGTGGGCCCCCCCCTTCTCTTCCCAAGACCAAGTATGGTCCAATCACACTACATGCATATCTTACAAGTTAGATGGGTCTTGATTGGGTGGTCTTCCCAAGCAATTTTGGCCCAATGAGGTTGCATGCAATTTGCATGTGTAGATGGATCTTGATTGGTTCTTTTGGGTGGCCATCTTCTCTCACTCTTTAAATCTATTTTGTATGACAAATATTAGTGTGGGTGAACTTGGAAAAATGGAGAGAATTCTCACTACAAAAATCGGCCAACATAGTGATCTTTGAGGATATCATTTTTCAAGTGTAAGACTTGAATTTAGTCTCTAAAAATCAGGTCATGTATGGTTGATCTAGTAGGCTTTTTCAAGATCATAAATCAAGTGCAAGAACTCCACAACCTCCTCTCATATTTTCGGCCAAGCATGGTTTTCTAGAGGGAGTTTTAGTGAGTTCATAAGTGTAGAAATCCTAGCTAAACATAAGATGTTTGTTGGAAGGCTTGGGGTATACAAGCTTGAGGTCTTCTACACTTGAAGGCAACCGTTCAAGAAGCATCATCTTCTTCATATCCATTAATCCATGGAAGGTAGTATTCTAAACACTCTATGGTTGTGTTTTAATTTTGATAGCATGCATGTTCGTATGTGGATTCGGGATTGGGTTTTTGCAAGTAAAAATGAGTTTTATATCTTGTAAGTAACATGTTTTAAATAATTATTTCCGCTGCGTTTTTTATTTTATATGGATAAAATACTTTGATAAACATGTGAAAAACCCAACAGTGGTATCAGAGCCGCTTATATGAGTGCATGCTTCATTGGATATGAAATTTTCGGGTTTCGGGTTTGGTAAAACCCTATGGCCGAAATTTTCACCATGGTTATCCCTTTGTTTTTCAAGATTATATTCTTACATGCATATATGAATCTTGAAAAATTATTTCATTTGGATGATTATTTTTGTTTGGACAAAAACCCACATTTTTCAGTTTTTCATTCTTGACCCAAAAATTGTAGGTTGTAAAAGGGAACCTTTTTGCTTCTTGAATTTTATATATTTGGATTTATATATTTTGGTGTTCATAACCTAGCCATGACCTTATGTGAATATGTTGAATATTTGTGGTTGTGATTTGTATTTAATTATTTCAAAGGTTGTAATAATTATTATTTTTTGTTCTTCCATTTTTAAAGTTATGTAACTTATTTATTTTCATTTGGTATGTAAAATAAATAGATTAGGTGCATTTTATTTTACTAGAAAAATGTATGAGGATATTTTTTTGTAAAAGAAGATGCACACAAAATGCGGTTTTGGTTTTGGCCAATTTCGGGCCTAAAGGACTTCATAGTTCTTAACGGGATTTTAGCCCGATAACCAAAACCCATTTTTGAAGTCCAAAGGAGTTTGGAGCTGAATATAAAATACATTTGGAAGCTCAAAGAAAGTGGAGAAATCACAACACAAAAGGAAGACTTGAAGCATTTGGATGCGGGATCAAGTGGGAGTTCAACGACACAATACGTGTGTCAATATTCACCCTTTAGGAAGGACCTTTTGGCACACTTGTTTTGGCTAACAAGTGTTGTAAACAAAAATAGTTGGCTATGGTTATGCACCTATTGATATATGTGTTATGCTTGTGTGGTTGCTTATTTTATTGTTTGGATGATATTTGGATATGCATGCTTAACAAACTAATAATCAACAACAAGCTTAAAATTGGTTCTTTAAAAATTGTTAAAATTGATTAATAAAAGGGTTATTAAAAATTAATGATTTTATAATAAAATGAGTTTTATTAAAAAGAACCTTGAAAATTTGTTTTCACAAAAGTACCAAGGATTTGAATGCATGCAAATGTATGGTACATAAAGTTTTCTAAACTAGAATTTTGAAAACTCAAAATCCCTTTTATAAAAACAAGTCAAACACCGTCCTTTTATACAACACTCGAATCACTTGGGAACTCTTTTGTGGGATAAAGGTCACCTAACCACATTTGAGGGAATTTGTATATTCGAGGTGGGTTTACCATGTTTGTGGGATAAAGGTCACCTAGCCACTTATGTGAATAAACTCACACGTGTATGTAAGTTGGACGACTTGATTTGGAAACCATGAACTTAGGGTCACCGAAGCATGGGGAACAAAAGGTGTTGATGGGATTAAACATGCCAACTAAACATAAAGATGTTTAACCGATCCCATATGGCTAGAAGTTGCAAAGGGTTGCAATTGTCAAACGTTGACTACCTTGTTAATTTAAATAGAGGGATAAAGGTCACCTAACCAATATTTAAATGTAACGTTGGATTCTAGATTTTAATTATTAATTGTCTATGAGACACAAAAGGGTATTAATGATTAAAATATATTAATATCGAAAATACTAAAATTGAACGTTGTAAAATTTTGTAGATGGCCGCTAACAATATTACCCAAACCGTCCGTAACCTATCATTGAAAAAGATCCTAATCCCGATGAACATCTTATAGAAGATAAGGATGCCTATAACGATTGGATTAAGTATATCGAGGATACTACGCAAGCCTCTTGCCTCATGTTAGGAATTATGGTTCCCGAGATTCAAAAGGTTTTGAACATCATGAGCATACGACATGATTACCCAATTGTAGGAAATGTTTCTAAGGGTAGAACGCTTCGAAATGGTTCGAGCGCTTCATGCATGTCGAATGGAGGAAACCCAATCGGACTCATCTTATGTCTTTAAGATGAAAAGCCACAT
>JARYGA010054131.1:0-23677 GCA_030545235.1 Helianthus tuberosus | reverse complement strand
AATTCAACCAACTAATTTGTTGTCTGGAAGCAATTCCAGTAGTCGTGTATGGCGGCATGGCACGAAAGGGAAGTTCGTTGCGTCACGGTCGCGGAAGTATATCACTTGTCCAAAACAAAATTTGGTTGGTAGGGTTCGAGTTGCAAAACGACGAACGCGTATAACTATGATTGCTTCGTTTCTGGTGACGATGACCGGTGGAGATGATAAGGTTCGTCAACAGAGATGCGTGGATATAGTTCTCCTAATCCTGAGTTCGTTTGAGCCAGGTATGGTCTTCGTGAACATTGACGTGCAAACCGAATGTACGGAGGGTCAGATGGTGACGTCATGTCAAGATAAGCGTGTAAATAGATAGAATGCATAAACAGTTGTCGTAGCGGGGTGACGAGAAATCAGAAAAGAATTTGACCACCACTTGTCAAATTTCAAGTAAACAATTGCGTGTCATAAAGAACGCAGTAGGGCTAGTAGACAGCATGCTACTACCGTAAATAAGCACACAATAAACACCACACCAGACAAAAGTAATCTAGCAAGTAAGAAATATAAACTTAAATCATACCACCTAGTGTGTTGAGCCTTGCACGTGGAGCGAAGCGTCGTTGTGGATCGTTGAGCACTGTACAGGTTATAGTCTAGTTTTGTCAAAAAGATTTTCCCTTTTTAAAACCAAGTACACTATAACCAATGGCTCTGATACCAATCTGTCACACCCCCAAAATCCACCATGCGAAGTATCACCGCTTGGAGGCGTGACATGACCAGGATCAAGCCACCAATCATATTGAACAAAGTATTTAAGATAGATAAAATCCAACCACACAATATAATTGGTGATCAAAAGATAGTTAACCAAGTTCAAATTAAACAGCGGAAGCATTAAAGGTAAAACCAAACCATAAGTTTAATAAGTTCATAAAGTTCAAATGTTAAGCACGGAACATAACATTCCATATCCCACAACGACCTCCTCCTCGTGCAAACTCCATAAGCATCTAACGACCTGTAAGGCATGTAACAACGGGTCAACAACAAAGTTGAGTGAGTTCACAGTTGGTTGTTTAGTCTTAAGTTGTTTCCGAAAACATGGTTTGTCTATTGCTGGCTTACTTGCCGTGGGGCTTCCCCATGTGAACCACTAGACCGTTACCATATCGACTACTAACGAAAGTAAATTGTGCCCTACGTCAATGTCTATCATCATTGACAGTTTGCCATAGTCCATTAGTACACGCCCGTCCGACTGGCACGGTGTGAGGTTTGTTAAACCTAATAGCGCTATTAACTAATGACCCGCTCGCCATTGGCCTCGGCGATTAAGTCGATATAAAATGAGGGACTTAATGATAGAGTTTTGTCTAGTAGGTTTTAAGGTTGTTGTCCTACCCAAGGAGGACGAACGTACGTACTCTACCCAAGGAGAATACGTAGGATTAATATTGGCATCCTACCTATGGAGGATGGCGGTACATATTCTACCCAAGGAGAATATGCAGGTTCCGTTTTAGTTTCTTAACCCATTCCCAAACCACCGGGAATCCCATGCCTTGTAGAAAGTGTGAACTCACTTTGGTTTGCTCGGTTAGATTAGTTACTCTAATAATCAGAAATCAAGCACGTCCTAATAAAGTACAGATAACAATCAATTTCTCGTGCATGCATAACACGTATCCTACGTATGGTTTATCTACTCATTACTTCTATCACATACCACACAATTCAAATATCACACTCTGACTTTTGTGGAAAGATCATAGTTAAAAATACACTTGTAACACTTGTTAGAAAATATTTCTATGTGTTGGAGTTTTTAGAAAATTTCGCCAGAGTTTCCTTTGTAAATGGAAGTATCCATGCTAATAAGCATATCGTTTTCTTTTCAAAAATTCATCCAACAATCAACAATAATTTACCAAGAGCAAACTATTCCATTTACAAACCAACATGAACTTGATGTTTCATAAAAACGCGTAGTAACTTGGTAAGGCGTTTAGTGGGTTTAGCTACCCTCCAAAGTGTGTTTACTTTTGTTAAAATCTCATTCTCGGGATTTTTAGATGTTCACAACTTGTAAATATAATTTACAAAAATGTTTACTTATAACATCTTCCTGTGTTAAAAGTATTTCTACACTCATGTTGTTATTTAAAAATAGTGTAGGTTTAATAGAAACCATGGTCTTCTAAAAATCATCCTTTTAAACTTGGTTCTCTTGAAAATCGTTCACAAGTTTTAGATCTACAAGATTACTAGATCACTTTGTTTGTTATTTTACAAGAAATCATTTTAGGTCCAAGTTCATGTCCAAACATGTAGGTGATTACTTCATGTAACCACATAATCACCACTTATCTTGTTAAATCATGTTTTTAATCATGATCTAACAAGTTCACTATGATGATCAATCATCATATTACTAGTAATCATCAAGTAAACAATAACACAATCAAGACAACTTTACATCTTCAAGATTCCATTTTATGTAACCTTTATGTTCAAGTTTTAAGTGTGTGATTCTTAGTGTTCTTGTATAAATCGACAAACAATAACTTTTAACCACTAAAAACATGAAGTAAATAAGGATTAACAAGAAGCTTACAACTAGCTTAAAGCTAGGGAAGATCAAGATGAAAATGTAGAGGATAATAGCAAACGAAGGTGCTCCTTCAAGTTCCGTGAGCACCGAGCCTCGTTGATGATCTTGTTACACCTTGAAGTACACTTGGATGGCTTGAATGGAAATCGAAAATGGTGAGTGTGGGAGGGGGTATGTTCGGCCGTAAGTTCAAAGGGGAGAGGAAGAAAGTGTGGTGGTGTGTTAAGAATATGATGGTTATGATACTTATAATCTCTAATGGTCATTATTCAAAGGGTTATGCGCTCCCCAAAGTACAACAATCATTTAATCAAGATCTCACATAATCCAATGGAAGATCATGTTGGGATTTTGGAAGATTTAACTAAATCTTGATGAGTGGGGCCCCTATGGGCCGTAAACTTGCAAGGGGGGGGGGGTTAAATGAAAATTCAAATGGTAAGAGGTAATTAGTAGGGTGTTAAGATGTAAAGTCTAATGTTTAGTGTGTTACATGTATTATATAGTGGGTTATAGGGCTCGGGGACCATAACTAGCTCATAAAAAGTGAAACAATGTTTTTGACAATATTTTGGTGTCCCGGGTAATGTCCGGTTGTTCGGTTAGATACCGTTCCGATAAAGTGCTAAGTTATTCCGTATAGTGTCCTTTATATATCTTTTTGTAACACTTTTAATTCCCAACACTTAGGAAAGCATACAGGACCATTTAGTCAATTTTCTGCACAAGACTAGTATGTTAACAAGCACATGTAAGTATGACGCAGTAAATCAGAAAGCAGTTAAGTAATTCAGCACAGTCATCAAGCATTTTAATTATCATTAATAAATCGTACGGATACATGTAATTGTGAGGGTTGTCACATATAGCCATCCCACATTGGATTTGGTACTCTGTTATAATTCAAACCAGTTTTCTTACTAGAATTTTCTTCATCATCTGCAAACTTATGAGCTGCAACGGTAGGATAGATGCGATCAATAACATACTCTGAACTTTGATAACTTCGAAGTAAAGTATTCACTCTTTCTGTTTCAATCGTCTTCGCTGCCAATTCTTGTTTCAGCCCAGCAATAATCTCTATATATTTGTTGATTGCAGTTTACTTTTGAAGAACTGTTGCTTTCAGAAGATTCTTCATCTAGATATCCTCATCACTAGCTCCTTTGTACAAGTTCACTTTGCTGCTTAGAAGATCATATGATTCCTTTATGCTTCTCACATTATGCAATAAGTTCTCTTTGAGCTTCTCCAATTCAGCATACTTTGTATCTTTCTTGGCACAATCTTTGCAGGATTCTAAACACTTAGCACAAGGTTTTTCAACCTCTACAATCTTTTCAACTTCAACAATTTTTTCAACTTCAACTATTTTTTCAACTATTTTCTCCACCACCTTTTCAATCACAATCGGTTCTTTCTCAACTTCTATCTTCACTTCATTTTCTTCAACCTCGACCTTCTCTGTCGGTTTTTCTTCAACTTTTGCCTTATCAGCTTATATCTTAACTTCAGTCTTTTCTTCAGCAACCCTTCTTGCTTCCATTTCTCTCTTCAGTCTAGCAGCCCTTTTCTCTTTCAATATCTCGATTTTATCTGCAAAAAAACAAATTAAAACTATAAGGATCCAATTGTTTTCTAGCTTTATTAATATACTCTTCCTCATCATCAGTGTCTTCATCACTTTCTGACGATTTAAAAATCGGTTGTCTTCTAGGACTGTTCTTAGATTTGATTGATTCTTCTTCCGAGGTTGAATCTTCAAAGATTCGAGCAACAAATGATTTAGAAACTGAAGGTCTAGAAGGATCATAATCACCCCAATTGAAATCTTTCAGAATCTTTTCATCTTTTTGGTCTACCAGACCAAAACAAGCTTTACCCTTTGATTCTTCAATCGAAATAGTACGTGAGTGTGAAGATTGTTGTTGATATGGTTGTTGAGCAACCTGATGATAAATTGCTTTTCTATGATAATCGTTGTTTCCAAAAGGATCTTGTCTTCTGGTTGCTTCTCTGTTTGTATACTCTCGTTTAAAATGTCCTTTTTCTCTGCAACGAAAACAAGTAACCTTCGATTTGTCAAAACCTACCTGAGATGTTGCAGCTTCATGAAGATCATCTCTTCCGGTGATCTGTTTGAACTTTTCTGCTCTTCTCAAAACGCTAGCTAAACACCACTTGATGTCTATCAACTCAAGTTCTTCAGAATCAATCTGATCATAATCCTCTTTAGTAAGCATCGGATTTCCGATTCGTCCAGCAACTAGGCTTTCATATGACTCTAACACAGTGACAAGAGATGCCATGTGTTGCTTAGCAATTTCTGGAGAAAAAATTTTTGACCAATTTTGAATATGTAATGCAATATTGCATTACAATACTTGGACCGGTAAAATTTGTTGAACTTTGTTGTTGAGAACTCCGGTGTCGAGAAATTTGGTTCAAAAACTTGAACAGGACGAAGAATATCCACTGCTCTGATTTGTATTGCTTGCATTTGTTCCAGAATAATTTTCAGCACTGAACGCAGTTTGAATCTTCGGGACTAGGAGTAGTCTCAATCTTGTTTTCTCTGTAGTATAGACTAACATCCTGTTGAGCACTCGGACTTCTCATTGTAGCAGTTTTTCGAATTGATAGCTCATGTTCTTTCCTATTTCTGGATAAACCTACTCAAATTCATATCTTCAAATTGTCAGTTATGCTTTAAAATCAACAGTTATGTTCCCCCATTTCATTTTGTGGTAGCGCATCGGGCTAGCATTATCAACCCATTCTTTATCTTCTTTTCTTGATGTCCAATCTTTTCATCTCCATGACTAGATGACAATATCTCTCGATAATCTTCCTAGTAGTCTCACCTTCAAAAGCTGTAAACATATCAAACGATTTCTTCAGTAATGCTCGTTTATTTTTAATCATATCGACACTACCCTTAAACTTTTTAATCAACGCTTTCCAGATCGATCTAGCAGTTCCCTCATGTTGAAGCAAAACAAAAATATCTTCTTTTACCGCTTGTTGGAGAATGCTAATCATCATTTTTTCACTGGTGTATCTTAATTTTTTCATCCGGTAAAAATTGACTTAATTGTTTTTCATTTCCCAGTTCATCTTTCGGTAAAAGTATAATCTTTCTCTAAAGACACCCATGCATCAAACTTGTTTGCTTGCACCCAGTTTTCAAAACGGTCTTGCCACCCTTTAAAGTCCTCAATGTACATAAGCTTTGGAGGCTTTTGGAAAGTTCCCGTTTCATTCTCGATACCAACAGTTTCAGCAACTGTAATTGGAGCGACCGGAGCAGTAGCAAACGCATTGTAAAATTCGTTGTCCATGTTTCGATGAAAAAGGTATACAAAAACACAATGTTCAAGCGAGCTGGAGTTTCAAACGAGCTGAGTTCAAATGAACTGATAATTCACATGAGTTGAGGTTTTGAAACGAACTGGAAGTCACAAACGGTCTGACAAGATCAAACTATCTGACAAGATGCTGATGAGATTTCATGCAATTTGATAATGGCTGACAATTTTAATCTAATACTCAATTCTATTGGGCCGCTATTATGGACTTTAATAAAATGATAGGGCCGAGACAAGGTATGAGGTCACTTGGGCTGACATTAATCAGATGTTCTCACGTGATTGTATTGACCCAATGCAAAGGTTCGTCAAACAATGAAGGTTCGTCAACACTTAAAGGGTTCGTCGATATTGATTGTTCGTTGACCAATTAAGTGTTCGTTGACCAATTAAGATGCTGTTTGAACTATCTGGTAATTCTCACGATCTGAGATAAATCCGTACGACCTGTGTTTTGCAAACCGTGCCGAGCTGAGGACAACTTCAAACGACCTGATCAACTTCAAATGACCTTAACCACCTCGTGCGATCTGAGTTATTCAAATTGCACGACCTGGGATATGAACCAAACGACCTGGTTCAGTTTCAAACGACCTGGAGTGATTCGAATGACCTGATCACCTCGTGTGGTCTGAGTAGATCAAACCGTACGACCTGAAGACTATCTCAAACGATCTGACTGAGTTTCAACGATCTGAGGGTATTTTCACATAATTTTGGCCAAAATTCAAACTGTTTGGATGAATATCCACCTCGTTTGAGAATTTTAAGTCCAAAAGTTCATGATTTTGTCAAGTTTTAGGTTGAATTTGGTTCTGATTTTGTTCACGGATTGATTAAAACTTAGTTTTACGTATTATAACACGAAATCTGGTCATTTTAACCGTGAAAACATTCTGATTTTGAAGAAAAAGTGTAGAAAATGAGTAGAAATGAGATGTTTTTGAAGAAATCCAAGTTGAAATGGTAAGAACTCTTCCCTCCTGAGCTCTGATACCACTAGTAGGATCGGAATTCGATCAAACGAGTCGTTCAGAAGAGTTCTTGATCAATACGAAAGCACTTAGAATCACTTTAACTATCGATTGTATTGATTTGATAGTGTTTACAGATCGTTCGACACTTCGGTAGCACTTCGTCTCCGGAATCAAAATGTTACAAATGAAGACCTGGACTCACCTATTCATAGGAATGCCAGACCCTACGAACTGCCAGACCCCATGAACTGGGTCTTCATGCTTTCTGGCCAGGTCGCACGAATTGGCCAGACCTCACGAACTTGGTCAGCCACTTCATGAGGGGTGGCTGGTTCAGATCTGTTTCCCGTTTTTCTCGTACAACGTGTCCTGATCTATCTATTCTAATTACATGACTCGATACAAGACGAAGCCAATAGACATATGCACTAACAAAAGCTAACCCCCAACCCACCCAAAAAAAATCTAACCCCTCCTCTCCCTAAAACCCAAACACCCCCAACCCCCACCACCCAAAAAACCAACCCCCCGTAACATCTGTGCTTGTAATCATTGTGAACAGTTCTATTATCAATAAAACAATTTTATTTTGATCCCAATGTTTGTTTGGTTGTGTTTTTACATTTTTCATGTTTTGACTTTGATCCAATTTCAACTCTATATCACTTTCTGGAGAGTTATACGCAAACTGGTGCGTAAACGTACTTAGTTTAACGCAAAAAATACTCTGGAACATCAACATATACTTAACATACCTTAAATAACCTTTACATAACTTAGAAATAAGTTTTAAAGGCTTTGGTATGGCAAAAACAAGTTAATTCGCTAACAGGGACTAAACTTGACAAACTGCGAAAGTATGCCAATTTGAACTGTAACGAACATTCTGGAACATGACCATAAGTTAAACATACCATAAATATCCTTTACATTAGCCTAGAAATAGGCTTTAAGGGGTTCGGTGTGCTAAAATAAACTTTTTGGGTCATTCAGGGACTAAAAGCGTCAAAAAAGTGCACAAGGTTTGCATTTTCGCGCATAACTTACGTTCTGAAATACATCCGGACATCCAAAAATTTATGTAAGCACTAAGATATTTTATTTTAGTGTTTTTCCATAAGAAAAATCCATTCGTCACGCCATTTGGATCATTTTTCGCGCTTAATGCGCATTTCCGTCGTAATTAACCGAACATCGCGATCGTACGGCCAAACGAAACCGACATCCGAGATATTTTTGAGCACATTTTAAGTTCCCTATACTTTAACTTCATTTTAGAGCTTTGAAATGGGGTTAACGGGCCTTAAACGCGCCGGAAATGACCTTATAACACAACAGGGACCAAAACTGTAAATCTGCCAAACTAGGTCCTTACGCACCTCAACAATGTGAGTGTTGCGGTGCGCAAGCAGGGGCCAGATGCAGCAAATCGTTTTTCTCAGCTGTTGACAGCCCTTAAACACCCTCCAAAGGCCAATGCCATGTGTCCATCTCTTGTGGTGGAGCAATATGAGTTACCACAACATTCCGACAAGTGTACGGGTGAGATCATTCCCTCTTCTCCAAGAAACGATCCTTAACGGTGACCGAAATCTATAAATACCATTCCTCACAAGAATCTGATTTGAGAAGCTCTAAGTTGAAACCTTTGTTTCATACCTGAGCTACTTGAATCAAGATTAGCATTCGGGGACCCTTTGTAAGTGTTCCTTCGTTCTTTTATTGCTTTTTGAGTCCGAAAGTCAAACTTTGTTTGACTTTCTGCCATTGGACCAGGTTTATGGTCAATGCGAAGTTCGTTTGAACTTCGCAACGTGATTGTAATCACGATGGTTATAGTCCCTTGTGACTATGCCTACTGATTACCACGTTGTCTAGGCTCAGTGACGAGCCGTAGTTTCGGCCAGAATACGTATTCTTGCGTATTTTGTAACCAAACTACTCTTAGGTATCAAAACCGTTTGTTTTGATACCAAACTTGTTTAGTTAAGCATGTTTCAACATGCTTAGCTTGTCACTTTTAGTTTAGTGCTTGTCTAGGGTCGTAAGGGTAAGCGATCTAATCAATCGCTTATGCTTTCGAACCCGACCCATTTGGTCGATCATTAGGATCCGACCAAACACATTAGGTGACCATAGTATATAGGGAATAACCTTCCGAGGTTATACCTTATGGTCGCTTCGTTTAAGTAGTTGTATGATAGGTAGTTTATATGCCTTAGGTAAATTACCAAAATACCCCTTTGATGCCAAAATTCATTTTAAACATATGTAACATAACTTTTGACATCTAAACTGATTTGACAACAATATTAGACATGTTAAGGCATATGTTACTTGTCATAGGACTAGTTAGGCGGTCCGAACGCCTTTCACGCGAACGACGCGTTAAAGTAGCATAAGCTACCTAAACGGGTCGTAATGGGTCGTAAGCACTTATGTTAGGTTTCATTTAGTATGTAGACTTTGTTAAACCATATTACACGAGTCTCCATACTCGTTTGGTTTACGAACCCTCATTCTATCCGATCCTCTGATATAGGTCCGGTTTATTAACATAGTTACCTATATTAGGTGCCGTTTGATTCCGTGATCTCTAGCATTGCTTGGTGGTTATCTTAGGACTTCTGAGCAATCTCAAGTGAGTACATAGAACCCCCCCTCTTTTAAATGTTTTTCAAGGTGTTTATGTGAGTACATAGACCCCTCTTTTACTGTTTTTCTAAACTGTTTTGGGGTGGAACACATGTGCCTACTTGTTACTTTCATGCTTTCCTGTTTTCACATCATATACCTGCTATGTTCGTTAGTACATTATAGTACATGATTTCATTACATTTCATGCTATGTATGCCCATTGTGTGCGTACTTAGTACATCATTTTACATTACATTTCATGCTATGTATGTCCATTGTGTGCATACTTAGTACATTGTTTACATTACATTTCTGCTATGTATGTTGACTGATAGCATGCTAGCACATTGATTTACATGACTTTTCTGCTTTGTATGTTAACTTAGCATACTTAGTACATTGTTTTCATATGACATGTATACAACTGCTATAACATTTGGTTTGCATAAACGAGACTTATATACGTTCATTAACATTAGCTACGCCGCTCGGTAGTAAGTACTGGTACCATAGGACTTGACAAATCCCATTCCTGACATCCCGGGTTTGTTTGGATGTAAGGAATGACTGAATCCGAAAACATTTCTTTTGATAACCTTGACTGAAAGGGTTATCCGACTGTCTCAAGGCTTGATGTATGCGTTAACTTACCACATAAATGTTTGTATCAATGTAACATGCATTCACTTTGCAAAACATAACTTTTTGATATATTCAAAATACTTTGTTTTGTACATTTTTACATTTGGACTATGTGACAATACTTTACTTACAATACATAACATTTGTCACACATTACTTGACTTCTTCTGGACTTCTTGACATTTGACATGGCTTATACAAGGACTTTTGACTATTGGTTTAAACATAGACTTTATACATTGGTGGGTTGTTTAAGTGACTTAAGTAACGAGATGTGACTAATATGATACAAGCATGGTGGATACGCCGCTGGTACTTCATATATATAAGTGTTTGTATTATATTACATATCATAGCGTTATTTAAATCATTCAATTTGGACTTATACATTTTACACAAGTAACACGATTTTCACAAGTCTTTGGTTTACAAATAATTTACTTTATACAACTCATTTTACTTGGTTATACATTTAACCATACATTATTCTTTTATTTATACATATCATTTGATCTTATCGCTTTTTAAATGTCTTACAAAACAAAACAATTTACAAGGTTCATGACTGACTTTTACTAAACAACTTTTTCTTAAACTTAAGTCATGAATCCTATTTTCACAAAACCTATGTATCTCACAGGCATTTTTATGCTGACGTACCTATTTTCACATGTGTTTTCAGGAGTTTTTGCATAGGATGATGATCGTGACACTAGGGCGGACCTGTGCCTTAGAGACTAAAAATGAAGATAGACTTAGTTTAATTATGTTATAAACTCTTTGATTCCTGTTTAAAACAATGTAACTCTTATGTTGATAAATAAAATACAACTTTGTATGCCGTGGTTATGAAACAATTAATTGTGTTACAACACTCCCCGACGTTTTCCGCCACGTTTTGTATGTTATACGTGGTCGGGGTGTGACAGAAGAGTTGGTATCAGAGCCAATGGTTATAGGGAATTAGGTTATTAGTAATTCTTTGACCTAGACTATAACCTTTCTAGGACCCTAACACAAGTTATCTTGTGTTTAGATCTTAAAACATGCACATCACCTATCCTTAGGTGATTATCAAAACAAAAAACCAATTTTTTCCGAAACGATTTTTGAAAAACAATCTTCTGTTTTTGAATAATTTATTACAAGGTTTTAAACCCTCTATTTTAAGGTTTTGAACCCTCTGTTATAAGCTTTTGAACCCCTTTGAGTTTTCAAAATCTCGTCAAGGTTTTGGGTTTTAAATAATGTGAACACGTGCAAACTGGAAGAGTGAATGCCTGTACCCTGGGTTTTCTGTCTAAGGCTAGAGTGTTCGTACAAATCCACATAATCGGACCAGTCACTCTTACCTGGGAACTCTTGGGGTGAGTGTTCACTTATAGGCGAGCATGTCTTCGCGATACATTATTCTTGACCCATTTACTTTGATTAGTCA
Organism: Helianthus tuberosus; assembly: GCA_030545235.1. NCBI lineage: Eukaryota > Viridiplantae > Streptophyta > Magnoliopsida > Asterales > Asteraceae > Helianthus > Helianthus tuberosus. The sequence continues at coordinate 12,016 of JARYGA010054131.1, read as the reverse complement.
CTGTGTGTCATTTGTTTGCTTTGTGATGCGAACAAATGACCACCATCTTTGCTGTTGTCAATTTTTGTTTCATCTCATTCTCTTCATCCAATCATCTCACTCGTTCCCTTTCATGTTTTCCTCTTTTAGAATGCCTCCTCGACGCGAAAACCAGATAGCGACTACCGAACTGGCAGAAATCATTGCGCAGCAGATGGCTACTCAATTCCCAAACCTCTTTGCTCAATGGAACCAAGCCAACAACAACAACAATGCACCATGCAAATACAAGGATTTTAACTCGGCTAAACCACTCAAGTTTAGTGGTTCTGAAGGAGCGACTGGGCTTCTTCAATGGTTCGAGAGCATTGAGAATACTTTTCCCCACGTGCAGTGTCCTGACAATCGCAAGGTCGAGTTTTCTTCGAGTGTGTTTCAGAAGAGGGCTCTCACATGGTGGAACGGGGTTATGAGAGACCGTGGTGCAGAAGTTGCTCTAGCACAAACTTGGGCTGAACTTAGGGCCCTTATGATGAGGGAGTTCTGTCCTCGTCATGAACAGCGAGCGTTGGAGAAAGAGTTTGATGACTTGAAACAAGACAGTGGCGAGCACAGGGCATATACTGATAGATTTGAGGAGTTGAGTCTGCTTTGCCCAACAATGGTTACCCCACTCGACAAGGCTATCAAAAGGTACATCGACGGCCTACCTGACTCAGTGCAAGACATCATTACTGGTAGTAACCCTGCCACACTCCGTCAGGCGATTGAGTTAGCAGCGACATTGACTGAGTCGCAGGTTCGAAAGGGAAAGGGGGACAAGGGTAAGAAGCAGGCGTCTGATAAGGAAGATAGCAAGAAAGGTCAAAACAAGAAGGGAAAGAATTCTGGAGGGTCTAGGAAGCGAAAGGCTTCCCAAAACTATGTCGTTACTGCACAGGCTCATGCTGCACCAAATCAGCCTGCACAGCCACTAGCCAAGAAGCCATATCTTGGCACTGCACCTTTGTGCAACAGGTGTAACGGCCATCACCTACCACATCTCCAATGTCGTCATTGCACTAATTGTGGGAGAATTGGTCATCTTGCCGCTACTTGTCGCATTCCTGTTAACCAGAACCAGGCAGTTCAGAACCAAGCCCAACAAGTTGCTCAGCCTCTTGCTCAGCAACAAAGTCAAGCTGCACGACCTCATTTTCCTCCTGGTTCGTGCTACAATTGTGGGGATCTGACCCACTATAGGAACCGGTGCCCAAGGCTAGCCAACCAGAATCAGAATCCAAATCAGAATCAAGCTCAGGCTCGAGGTCGAGTCTTCAACATGAATGCTCAAGAGGCACAAGCAGACAATGAAGTGGTGAACGGTACGTTCTTTATTAATAATTAGCATGCATCTGTTCTTTTTTATTCGGGTGCCGACAAGAGTTTTGTGTCATTGTCTTTTGAGCCAATGCTTCGCGTGTCTAGAACGAAACTAGGTAAACCTTTGACAGTAGAGGTTGCTAGTGGTGAACCCATTGTTCTTGATTCTGTTCTTCACAACTGCCAGTTGAATCTTAACGACCATCTTTTTCCTATCGACCTCACGCCTATGCAACTTGGAAGCTTCGACGTTATTGTGGGTATGGATTGGTTAGCCAAGCATCGCGCAGAGGTAGTTTGTTTTGAGAAGATTGTTCGTGTGCCGCTTTCGACAGGCGAGATCCTACAGGTTCATGGTGAGAAACCTACTGGTGGTCTCAAACTCATGTCTTGTTTTAAAGCTCGGAAATATCTGCAGAAGAACTATGTGGCTTTCTTAGCACATGTTACAGCAGATAAAGGCAAGGGTAAGTCTATTTCAGATATTCCTGTCGTTCGGGATTATTCTGAAGTTTTCCCTGAAGAGTTACCTGGTCTACCCCCAGCACGCCAAGTCGAGTTCCGCATTGATCTCGTACCTGGTGCAAATCCCATTGCCAGAGCTCCATATCGTCTTGCACCGTCCGAGATGCAAGAGTTGTCTAAGCAGCTTCAGGAGCTCTCTGACAAAGGTTTTATACGTCCTAGCTTTTCACCTTGGGGTGCTCCCGTTCTTTTTGTCAAGAAGAAGGATGGATAATTTAGGATGTGTAACGATTATCGTGAGCTTAACAAGCTTACCATCAAGAATCGATATCCCCTACCTCGCATTAATGATCTCTTTGATCAGTTGCAGGGCGCTTCTTATTTTTCAAAGATTGATCTGCGATCAGGATATCATCAACTTCGGGTGCATGAAGAAGATATTCCCAAGACAGCGTTCCGCACTCGTTATGGGCATTACGAGTTCACAGTCATGCCATTCGGTTTGACTAATGCTCCTGCTGTTTTCATGGACTTAATGAATAGGGTCTGCAAACCTTATTTGGATCAGTTCGTCATTGTTTTTATTGACGACATCTTGATTTATTCTAAGACCCGAGCTGATCACGAGCAACATCTTCGTCTTACTTTGGAACTCCTAAAGAAAGAGCAACTTTTCGCCAAATTCTCCAAGTGTGAATTCTGGCTTAAAGAAGTTCAATTCTTAGGACATATTGTCAACGAACAAGGTATTCATGTAGATCCCTCCAAGATCAGTGCGATCAAGGATTGGGATACGCCTACTACTCCTACCGAGGTTCGTTCTTTTCTTGGTCTGGCGGGTTATTACCGCCGCTTCATAGAAAACTTCTCAAAGATTGCACTTCCTCTAACTGCTCTAACTCAGAAGAACAAGCCCTTTGAGTGGGGATTCAAACAAGAGGAAGCTTTTCAAAACTTGAAGCAGAAGCTTTGCGACGCGCCTGTTCTGACTTTGCCTGAGGGCAATGATGATTTCGTCGTTTATTGTGATGCATCTAAATTGGGTCTTGGCTGTGTCCTGATGCAAAGGAACAAAGCCATAGCATATGCATCGAGGCAGTTGAAGATACATGAGAAGAACTACACCACTCATGATCTTGAGTTGGGTGCAGTTGTTTTCGCTCTAAAGATCTGGAGGAACTATTTGTACGGTACAAAATGTGTGGTTTTCACGGACCACAAAAGTCTTCAGCATATCTTCAATCAGAAAGAACTCAACATGAGGCAACGACGTTGGGTTGAGCTTTTAAACGACTATGACTGCGAAATTCGCTACCATCCTGGTAAGGCGAATGTCGTAGCTGATGCATTGAGTCGTAAGGAACGTACTAAGCTTCATTGTGTTCGTGTTCAATCTGTTATTCAAGCTCAATCTGATATCCAAGCACGCATTTCTCAGGCTCAACAATCTTGTGTTTCACAAGGTTTGATGGATAGGGAATTTCCCTATCACATAACACCTGACCTGGAACTGAAGGACAATGGATCGTATTACTTCATGGACCGTTTGTGGGTCCCAAGCCAAGATAACCTTCGCACCTTGCTTATGGATGAAGCCCATAAGTCGCGTTATTCTGTTCATCCTGGCTCAGATAATATGTATAAGGATCTTTGTATTCACTATTGGTGGCCTGGTATAAAGAAAGACATTGCCCTATACGTATCAAAATGCCTTATGTGTCTTAAGGTTAAGGCTGAACATCAACGTCCTTCGGGTTTATTGGTGCAACCAGAGATCCCGGTTTGGAAATGGGAAAACATTACTATGGATCTTGTTACCAAACTTCCACGCACAAAGAAAGGTCATGATGCCATATGGGTAGTCGTTGATCGTCTTACTAAGTCAGCGCATTTCTTGCCAATCCGTGAGGATTTTCCTACTGACAAACTTGCTAAAATCTATGTGGATGAAATTGTAGCTCGACATGGTATTCCTTTGAACATCATTTCTGACAAAGATGCTCGTTTCACTTCTCATTTTTGGAGAACCATGCAATCTGCTATGGGGACCCAACTTAACCTGAGCACAGCTTATCATCCGCAAACGGATGGTCAATCTGAAAGAACAATCCAGACTCTGGAGGATATGCTTAGAGCTTGTGTGATCGATTTTGGTGGTAGTTGGGATTCACATCTTCCGTTAATTGAATTCTCCTACAACAACAGTTATCACACCAGCATCAAAGTGGCTGCTTTCGAGGCTCTCTATGGTCGAAAATGTCGTTCACCAGTCTGCTAGAATGAGATCAGCGAGGCTCAACTTACTGGACCTGCCCTCATTTTAGAGACAACTGACAAGATTAAGAAAGTTCGTGATAACCTTCAGACAGCTAGAAGCCGTCAAAAGAGTTACGCGGACCCAAAACGCAAGCCCTTGGAATTTCAAGTCGGTGATCGAGTATTACTTAAGGTCTCACCTTGGAAAGGTGTGATCAGATTTGGAAAGAAAGGAAAACTTGCACCTAGATACGTTGGATCATTCAAGATCGTCGAAAGAATCGGTAAGGTAGCCTACAGACTTGAGTTACCTCTTGAACTTGGAAATGTTCATCCAACCTTTCACGTGTCCAATCTCAAGAGGTGTTTAGCTGATGAGAACCTCCACATACCACTAGACGAAATTCGTGTTGATAAAACACTGAAATTTGTCGAGAAACCTGTGGAAATCATGAAACGTGAAGTCAAGTGGCTCAAACGCAAGTGCATTCCCTTTGGTCAAAGTTTGCTGGGAAGCTAAACGTGGACCCGAGTTTACTTGGGAACGCGAAGATCAAATGAAGGCGAAATATCCGCTTCTTTTCCCACGAGTTTCCTCTAAATAAATTTCGGGACGAAATTTCCACAAGTAGGGGAGACTGTAACATATGTGCTTGTAATCATTGTGAACAGTTCTATTATCAATAAAACAATGCTATTTGATCCCAATGTTTGTTTGGTTTTGTTTTACATTTTTCATGTTTTGACTTTGATCCAATTTCAAACTCTATATCACTTTCTAGAGAGTTATACGCAAACTGGTGCTTAAACGTACTTAGTTTAACGTGACAAATACTCTGGAACATCAACATATACTTAACATACCTTAAATAACCTTTACATAACTTAGAAATAAGTTTTGAAGGCTTTGGTATGGCAAAAACAAGTTAATTCGCTTACAGGGACTAAACTTGACAAACTGTGAAAGTATGCCAATTTGAACTGTAACGAACATTCCGGAACATGACCATAAGTTAAACATACCATAAATATCCTTTACATAGCCTAGAAATAGGATTTAAGGGGTTCGGTGTGCTAAAATAAACTTTTGGGTCATTCAGGGACTAAAAGCGTCAAAAAAGTGCACAAGTTTGCATTTTCGCGCATAACTTACGTTCTGAATACATCCGGACATCCAAAAATTTATGTAAGCACTAAAATATTTTATTTTAGTGTTTGGTATAAGAAAAATCCATTCGTCACGCCATTTGGATCGTTTTTCGCGCTTATGCGCATTCCGTCGTAATTAACCAAACATCGCGATCGTACGGCCAAACGAACCGACATATGAGATATTTTTTAGCACATTTTAAGTTCCCTATACTTTAACTTCATTTTAGAGCTTTGAAATGGGGTTAACGGGCCTTAAACGCGTCGGAAATGACCTTATAACACAACAGGGACCAAAACTGTAAATCTGCCAAACTAGGTCCTTGCGCACCTCAACAATGTGAGTGTTGCGGTGCGCAAGCAGGGGCCAGATGCAGCAAATCATTTTTCTCAGCTGTTAACAGCCCTTAAACACCCTCCAAAGGCCAATGCCATGTGTCTAACTCTTGTGGTGGAGCAATATGAGTTACCACAACATTCCGACAAGTGTACGGGCGAGACCATTCCCTCTTCTCCAAGAAACAATCCTAACGGTGAACCGAAATCTATAAATACCCATCACATTTTCACTCATTCCTCACAAGAATCTAATTTGAGAAGCTCTAAGTTGAAACCTTTGTTTCATACCTGAGCTACTTGAATCAAGATTAGCATTCGGGGACCCTTTGTAAGTGTTCCTTCGTTCTTTTATTGCTTTTCGAGTCCGAAAATCAAACTTTGTTTGACTTTCTGCATTGACCAGTTTATGGTCAATGCGAAGTTCGTTTGAACTTCGCAACGTGATCACGATGGTTATAGTCCCTTGTGACCATGCCTACTGATTACCACGTTGTCTAGGCTCAGTGACGAGCCGTAGTTTCAGCCAGAATACGTATTCTTGCGTATTTTGTAACCAAACTACTCTTAGGTATCAAAACCGTTTGTTTTGATACCAAACTTGTTTAGTTAAGCATGTTTCAACATGCTTAGCTCGTCACTTTTAGTTTAGTGCTTGTCTAGGGTCGTAAGGGTAAGCGATCTAATCAATCGCTTATGCTTTCGAACCCGACCCATTTGGTCGATCATTAGGATTCGACCAAACACATTAGGTGACCATAGTATATAGGGAATAACCTTCCGAGGTTATATGTGACAACCCTCAATTTACATGTATTCCGTACAATTTATTTAATAATAATTTAAGTGCTTGGTGACTGTGTTGAAATATTTAACTGCTCTCTGATTACTGAACTATACTTACATGAGCATGTTAACATACTGGTAGTATACAGAAAAGTCACTAAATGGTCCGGTATATTTTCCTATGTGTTAGGAATTTATTTCGTTACAAAAATATATAAATAAGACACTTTACGGTCCAATTAAACACTTTAACGGAACAATATCCGACCGAACAACCGGACATTACCCGGGACACCAAATATTTGTCAAACACGTTATTTTATTATTCATGGCAAGTCATGATCCCCGTATGCTATAACACCCGCTAAAAATAAACAATCTAACATATACCATCCAACACTTGAGTTCTAACTTGTAGTTGCACTTTAGTTGAAATTTTGCAATTATACCCCCCCCCCCCCCCCAACCGAAAATCAGCCATAGGTGGACCCACACCATCCCCAACATATCTTCCATAATATTTGTAACATACTTTGAAGTGATTGTTACTTGTGTAAGTATCTAAAAAATGCAAGAATGATTATAAAGGCATGGCACATGATCTACTCCATCATTCTCAAAGATTTCACTCAACTCATTTCACTCTCTCTCCCTCTTGATCGGCTGCCCAAACCAAACACACCATCACCACCTTAAACATCACCATCTTCTTCATTACATTGTCCATTCAAAGCCTAGAAATCATCCATGGAAGGTGCAACTTGAAGGGACTTCATAGGAGCTTGTTCTAGTCCTTCTCACCGTCATTTTCTCTTCATTTTCACACAAGATTCTTCCCTAGCTAGAGGCTAGTAGTAAGTTCCTTGCACTTGATTGCATCTTGTTCGAAAATTATGGCACATAACATGTTGTATTGTTGTTTAAACTACAAGATTACATGAACACTAGAAAAATATGAAACATAAGTTATGAACATAAAATCTACATAAAAGTTTACTTGTGTATGATTTATGAAGTGGAATCTTGTGGGTTTGAGGGTTGGTTAAATCATACTTGATGTTTAAAAGTTGTTTCCTTGCTAAATCCATTGTTCGAACACTCGTTGATGCGATTTAGTAATGTTCAAGCCGCGAAACAACTTGCTGATGTACTTTTCCAGCCGCCTTCAACAGGCTGTACACGGACTTTAAAAACTCGAAAAACGGAATTTCAAAAGCCTAAATCGTATCTTTTCGAAAAACGAAGAAAATGGCGCTGGAATCGTATTTTTCTGAGGTCGGTTACTATTTTAAAAATCTGTTTTCGTGACAGCAGCTAAGGCTGATGTTTACTGGAGAAAATTGGGTTGTGCGTTTTCGATCACAACTTAAAACCTGAACCGAACCAGCCCCTGAAACTTTTATCAAAAATGGTCACGGATGTATTTGTGACCCTCGAACTGGAATTTCGATAAACGGACTTACGAGGAATTTTTGACGAATTTTTGGGAATTTGGGAATTTTTGGAATAAGTTAAGTATTTTATTTAAATGTCCGAAAACAGCCGGTTTCGAATATAAATGCTGAATTGACATAAGTTGTGACTTGCGTGTTTAAATGTCGAGTATGCTATCGGTGAATGATCCAACATGTTATATGTGTTACGTGCAATATTGTATGTCTGTTTATGAGTGGGGAATGGATGGGAGGTTTATATGGGCATAAATCGTTAAAGTGTGTACCTGTTATGTGGACGAAGTAATGTGCAAATAAACCATACGTAGGATACGTGTTATGCATGAGAAAATGATTGTTATCTGTACCTTATTAGGACGTGATTGACCGACCTTGACTGTTAACTATATTTGAGAACCTAACCTAGCAAACCGAGGTGAGTTCACACTCTTTCTAAGGCATGGGATTCCCAGGGGTTGGGAATGGGATTGAATAACTACTTGTACTATCATTACTATTAAACTATTTTTTTACTGTCCTCGGATTGAAGGGCACGTACGTAAAACCTACGTACACTCATACTTACTACTGTCCTCGGATTGAAGGGCACGTACGTAAAACCTACGTACACGATCATAAGACCATCAACTCTATCACTTTAAGTCCCTCAATTATCGACTTAATCGCCGAGGCCTATGGCGAGCGGGTCATTAGTTAATAGCGCTATTAGGTTTAACAAACCTCACACCGTGCCAGTCGGACGGGCGTGTACTAATGGACTATGGGCAAAAGGTCAATGCTGATAGACATTGACTTAGGGCACCTCTTATATTTTCGTAGCAGTCGATACGCGTGGTTTTGAAACACATGGGAAGCCCCCACTAATCATCGCACGCATGCCTGGACTGGCAGCAAGGATTAACGCGATACATGGTTTACAAAACGAACATATGATTTACGAAACGAATGCTATAACTAAACAACCAAACGTGAACTCACTCAACTTTGTTGTTGACTCGTTGTTACATGCCTTACAGGTCGCTAAACATTTGGAGCTTGCACGAGGAAGGAGTCGTTGTGGTGTGCGGACGGTTATGTCCAGTGTTTAATGTTTAAAACATTATGAACTTATTAAACCTATGTGTTGGACTTTAAACTTATGAACTGCGAACTTATGTTTTGAACCTTACGTTTATGCTTCCGCTGTCTAAATTAAAAACTTGGTTAGCTAGCTTTTGGTCACCAATCGTATTGTGGTTGTCTTTATTTACTTAAGTACGTTGTTCAGTATGATTGGTGGCTCGATCCTGGTCATGTCACGCCTCCAAGCGGTGATACCCCGCATGGTGGATTTTGTGGGTGTGACAGATTGGTATCAAAGCCATTGGTTATAGTGAACTTGGTTTTAAAAAGGGAAAAGCTTTTTGATAAAACCAGACTATAACCTGTACAGTGCTCAACGATCCACAACGACGCTTCGCTCCACGTGCAAGACTCGACACCATGAGTGGTATGATTTATGTTATATTGTCGGTTAGATAGTTCTCACTGTGCATTAGATAATGTAATAATTGCTATTTGAACCATGTGTGATTACTCTCTACTATCGTCCCACACTTACGCACTTTCGCGACACTTTTCTCACCTACGTTGTTTCATTGTGAAGATCATGAGTGGACGCTTGAACCTAACTCAAACCCAACTAACGGCTTTGATCAACGAACGAGTTGCTGAGGCACTCGCAGCTGTCCCTGCAGGAGGTCAACATGCTCAGCCTCCTGTGTGCACGTTCAAGACGTTCATGGACTGCCGACCTACCACTTTCAGTGGCACCGAAGGAGCAGTGGGCCTTCTTCACTGGTTTGAAAAGCTTGAGTCAGTTTTCGAAATGTGCGAATGCCCCGAAGACCGTAGGGTGAAATATGCTACCGGAACACTTGAAGGAGCTGCGTTAACCTGGTGGAAGGCGCAGGTTCAACTACTAGGACTGGCAGTTGCTAATGCCACACCCTGGAATGGTTTTAAAGAGCTGATCAAGGAGGAGTACTGTAGTCGGGATGACATCCATAAACTAGAAGTGGAATTTTACCATCTAAAGATGACGGGGTCTGAGATTGAAGCGTATACTAAGAGGTCAAACGAACTGGCCATCCTGTGTCCAACTATGGTGGACCCTCCCATCAAACGAATCGAGCTGTACCTCAATGGCCTTGTACCAGAGATTCAAAGTCACGTGACTTCAGCCAATCTGGGTACCATTCAGGAAATTATCAAGTTGGCTCATCGTCTCACCGACCAGGCGGTGGAGCAAAACAGGCCACCCAAACGTATCAGTGCCACAACTACTTCTGATGCACCTACCGACAACAAGCGAAAATGGGATGGAAACTCCAATAAGGGTTCTGCTTCGGGTCAGTCTCAGCAGCGAATGACTGACGACTACCAGAGTCCGGGTCAGCAATCCTCCGGTAATCAAGGACAGGGTGGGTATCGAGGAAACCACCCAAAGTGCAACAAATGTAACAGACACCATAGTGGTCAGTGCAACAAAGGTCGTTGTCAGAGATGTCATAAGTTGGGTCATGAAGCTAGGGATTGCAGGAGCCCGCATCCTGCGAATCAGAATCGCCAACAACAACAAGCCCCACAGAACCACCAGCAGCAACATCAGCAGGGAAATAAAGGATGCTTTCAGTGTGGCGCTGAAGGCCACTTTAAGAAGAACTGTCCCCAGCTTAACCAGAATCAAAACAACAACAACAACCAGGGAAACGGGAATAACAATGGAGGCAACAACGGGGGTAACAACAATGGTAATGGAGCAAGGGGTCGTGCTTTCGTGATTGGTCAGGGAGAAGCAAGGAACGATCCCAACATTGTGATGGGTAAGTTTCTTCTGGATGACTTCTTTGTTACTGTTTTATTCGATTCGGGTGCCGATACTAGTTATGTGTCTGTAAAAGTTAGCCAAATGCTTAAGCGCACTCCAACACTTTTGAACACCAAACACGCGGTATGTGACAACTCGTATTTCGAACCTATCCTTGTACCTTGATGTAACGTAAACGTTTTGTGATTTTGTGAATTGGATGATTTAATGGAATGCTATTTTATTGAATGTTATGTGTTATACGTTACGTGAGTGTATGTATTATATTATGTATTATGTAAACGCACAACACTCACCCGATCGCACAAGTCCTTTAGGGCCACAACTTGTATTCGAATCAATGGGCAGCCCAAGTGAGGGTTCGGCCCACTCTGTCTCTTTTGCGCATAACAGTTAGAGTAAGGGCATACCCCTCATTTGTTTGACAAATACTCTAAACACAAACCCTAGCTCTCTCTTTCTCTTCTCTCAAACTTGACGGCAACTCACTTCCAAATCGAAGATCATAAGTGTTCGGATCATTCTCTTGCTCGGATCATTCATCATTCCCTTATTCGGATCATCCTTGTTATCCTTTCTTAACCGGTTAGTGTTTCATTACTAGTTGATGTTATGTTATGTGTATACACATGTCCTAGTCGATACATGGTTGTTGGTGATGTAAACTATCAATATTGATGTCTTGAGAATCGGTTCCCATGTGTAAGATCAGATCGAGATATGGATTAGTAATCGGAGGTGGGTGAGGATGTTAATCAACTATCATATCATGTTTTCGGATTTAGTTGCATGATCCAGATTGTTTTAAAAAGTTATTTATAATTGACTTAGGCTATGGCATGTTAATATGTGAATGTGTGTTGATGGGACTGGTGGAATGATTGTTGTTTTGTTCGAACAGTGTGTAAGTATGATGATGAGCATGTGACTCTAATTTATTGTATTTTAAGGATTCATTATGATTGTCAGCCATTGTTTCATAACTAGCATGTGATTGTCAGTATAGTATGTCATGTGTTGTCATACATTCTTGTAAATTGGAAAGGCTGCAATGCATATTCGAATTAATATATGATAAACGTATTATTCATGTGATTGAATGATCTGGTTGTTAACTGGTTGTGGACTATATGATTAATGTATTTTGTCAGAATTGGTTGTTTGTTGACTTAAGAATTTGGTGTTAACATTACTATTAATTCGATAAGGATGATGATGAGTTGTTATGCACTAGAGTCTTATTAATTAAATAACAAATGGTTGGTTTGATCGATTTTTAGGTTGATGGAAACTGTTAAGTTGTTAATTGATAATTGTTAAAAAATGGAAACTATGGAATAGATATCACCGATTGCATGAT